>PVKA01004398.1:0-99473 GCA_004027165.1 Ctenomys sociabilis | reverse complement strand
ACACACACACCCTGAATCAAGAACCATATTCAAGCCAGGTGTGGTGGCACATGCCTGTAATCCCAGCACTTGGAGGCTGAGGATTATTGTGCGTTCGAGACCAGCCTGAGATACAAAGTGAGCTTAAGGCCAGCCTGAACTGCATAGTGAGACCCTGTCTCAAAAAGACAAAAAAAAAAAAAAAAACAACAAAAAACCCACAAAAAAACATATTCAATAGAAAAGGTTTGGTTCTATATCTAAAGATTTTTTGTAAAAGCCAGGTGGGGTGGTGCACAGCTGTAATCCTTGCACCTAGGCAGCTGAGGTTGGAGGATCACCTTGAGTTCAAGGCCAGCCTGGGCTGCATATTGAGTTCAAGACAAGGCTGGACTACATGGCCAGATCCTGCTTCAAAAATCAGAACAAAAAAATATTAAGATTGGTAAGTAGGTGTTCCTTATAGTTTCCAACATTTATTATGGTATCTATTCACTGTTTTATTTATTTTTGAGGGTTGAGACAGGTTTTCTCTATGAAGTCCAGAGTGGCCTTGAACTCACTACTTAGCCCAGGATGGCCTGTAATTCAGTGTAATCCTCCTGCCTCAGGCTCTTGAATGCTGGGATCACACCTGGCGATATTCACCATTAAAAAAAAAGTTAACTAAATGGTATTTTGATAGATATTAGATCGTGCATCATATTTGTGCCCCTTCTTTTAAGAATAATGTTGCACGATGGGGAAATAGCTCGATAGGTCTAATTGCCTGCCTGGCAAGTGCAAGTACTGGGGTTTGATCCCTGCTACCACATGCTATGCTGGCCACCAAAACTGGGTGTGGTGGCATTACCTCTAATCCCAGTGCTGGAGAGGCTGAGATAGGAGGATCACTATAAGTTCAAGCTGCACAGTGAGACCCTGTACCAAATACATTAAAAAAAAAAAAAAAACTGATTTAAATATTTGCTTTTACTTAAACAAACAAAATGAACTGCTTACATAAACTTTCCCAATTAATTGCCTCACTACTGGGGCAGCTCCAATTTATTTGGCCAGGGGCTAGGGTATGCATATCTGTATTTCTTGAGCCTTTTGTTTTTATTGAAGGGCAGATAACAGAACATTTGTCATCCATGAGTGACTTAACCTGATGAATTCAGCCCTGTCTGCTTTAGGAGAAAATGTAGTCTATTTTAACATTAGATATGAGACTGGGGATATAGATCAGCAGTATAGTGCTTGCCTGGCAAGTGTGAGGTTGTGAATTAGATTCCCAGTACAGAATGAAAGAGGAAAAAAAAAAAAAAAAAAGATGTGGCTTGGGTTGGTGGTACATGCCTGTAATTCTAGCACTCAGGAGGCCAAGGCAGGATGCTATCCACAAATTCAAATTAGAGGCCAGTCTGGGCTACCTAGTGAGTTCAAGGTCAGTCTGTACTACTGCACTATACAGTGAGAACCTGTCTCCAAAAAAAAAAAAAAAAAAAAGTGGTTAAAATTGCTAGATCAGCTTGCTTTAGCCACACATATACTAAAATTGCTGGATCTCTGCAAGGAGGAGGTTAGTTTTGAGAAAATAACTTTTTTTTTTTTTTGTAATTTGGACAGGGTGTGCAGGGTCTCACTGCGTAGGTAGGACTTGTAGTGCTCCTCCTGTTTACAGCCACCCAAGTGCTGGAATTACAGGTGCGAGATACCATGCTCAGTCTTAATTGCCATCCCAGCATGTCCTGGGGGCGGGACCAGCATTGCAGGCCAGGGGATTGTATTCCCGGCCCTTGCATTTGCCTAAACAGGCACTTTAATCTGCTAAGCCACTTGGCCAGCCCAAGGAAAATGACTTTTTTTTTTGGGACAGGGTCTCCCTGTGCAGTTCAAGTTGGTCCTGAGCTCACATTGTAACCCAGGCTGATCTCGAACTCCTATGAACCTCCTGCCTCAGCCTCCCCAGTGCTGGGATTACAGATGTGTGCTACCACACCTGGCTCCAAGAAAATAACTTTAATTCAAGAAAAGATATTAAAAAGTCTATTAGAAGCCAGGTGTGGTGGCACATTAAGACCCTGTCTCAAAAACAGACACAAAAGGGAGGGATAACCTATTAGAAATGGAGGCAAGAGGATTAGAAATTTCAGCCTAACCTGAAGAATTTAGCAATTTAGCAAGACCCTGTCTCAATGGGTCTGGGAGACAGCTCAGCAGACTAAATGCCTGCTTTGGCAAGTGAACCCTGGCCCCACATGCTGTGCTGGCACCGGCCATGCCTGTGCCCCCCTGAGCTGAGCCATTGACCAAGTCTGGGTATTGTGGTGCACACCTATAATCCCAGGGCTGGGGAGGCTGAAAACAGGAGGATCACTATGAGTCCGAACTGTATAGTGAGACCCTATACCAAATATATAAATGAAATAAACAAGCAAGGCTCTGTCTCAAAATAAAAAAAAAAAAAACAACTAAATAAAAAATAAAAAATGGAGCCGGGCGTGGTGGTGCATGCCTGTAATCCCAGCCCTCAGGAGGCTGAGGCAGGAGGATTATTGTGAGTTTGAGAACAGCCTGAGCTACAAAGTAAGCTTAAGGCCAGCCTGAGCTGCATAGTGAGACCCTGTCTCAAAAAGATAAAAAAAAAAAAAAGGTCTAAGATGTAGCTCAGTACATAGGTCTTGGCTTCCATCCCGAGCTCAAAAGGAAAAATGTCCATTGGTCATCATCTTTTCTACATTTTTCAGTTCAGGTTTGTTGGCAATAAAGTTGATATTTTCATCTTTTCATTGGTTCCAAACTTACAAGGAATCATACTGCTTCTTTAATAATGTAACTTTGAGCCAGGAGTGGTGGTATGTACCTGTTATTCCAGCACTCTGGAGGATGAGGCAAGAATTTAAGGCCAGCTAAACTCTTACAAAAACATGGGGGCCAGTGAGATAGCTCAGTGGTCTAAAGTGTTTGCTTAGGCAAGCTTAGGGACCACAGTTCGATCCTGGCACCAGTCCTCTGACCCTAGGGTGGGCTGAACCAGCCAGAGTCCAGGTGGAGTGGTACATACCTATAATCCCAATAATGGGGAGGCTGAAAACAAGAGGATCACTATGAGTCTGATCTGTGTAGGGAGACCCTGTAGTAAATACATTAAAACACAGGCATATATTTTGGGATGAGATGTAAACTTTTGTTTTAGTAATGAGGATTGAACTCAGAGCCTTCACACTAAGCTCCACCTCCAGCCTGCTTTGTTTTTGAGACAGGATTTTGCTAAATTGCTTAGGCAGGGTTTGCAAATATACTTGGAATCATCCTTCCTCAGCTTCCCAGAGCGCTGAAATTATAAGTGTGTACTACCATGCTAGACCTAGATATTTATTTCTACTTCTGAATTACAATCAATCAGTTTCCAAGCTGGGCATTGTGGCTCATGATTGCACTTGGGAGGCTGAGGCAGGAGAATGACTGAATTTGAGGCTAATCTTGGCTACAATGTGAGTTTAAGGCCAACATGCTTGTCTAAAAAAAAAAGTTTCCAAATCCCCAATTTAAGATACTTATTTTTTTCTTTATTTTGTTTTCATTCTCCTAATTTGCTGTCTAAAACTCTGTTGCCTAATACATAAAAATTACAGTGCCTATGCATGGTGGCTGGCACCTGCCTATAATCCCAGCACAGGAGGCTGAGGCAGAAGGCTCACTGTGAGTTAGAGACCATAAGACCAGCCTGGGCTACAAAGTGAGCTCAAGGCAGCCTGAGCTGAATAATGAGACCCTGTCTTAAAAAAAAAGTAACAATAAGGTTGTGGCGACTCACGACTCACGTACATAACCCCAGCACCCTCCGGAGCCTGAGGCAGGAAGATCTCAAGTTTGCGGCCAACCTGTGGCTCAAAATATGACCACTAGTGTGGTCTCAACAATCCAAACAAATCAAGCCAGGTGTGCTGGCACATGCCTGTAGTGCCAGCACTTGGGAAGCTGAGGCAGAAGGCTCAAAAGCTCTAACCTATCCTGGACAATTTAGTGAAACCCTGACTCAAGATTAAAAAAAAAAAAAAAAAAAAAAAAAGGGCTGGGGATGTAGCTCTCTAGAAAGGTCCCAGGTTCAACTCAAAGTATAAAACAAACCAAAAACATGAAAAACAAAAACCAAACAAAACCAAAACTGTTCTTAATAACCAGGAAAGCAAGCCTCAACTCTCACTTTGGGAACAATGGAATGCAATGACTGTTCTTCCGGTTTTGCTGTTCTGAGTCAAACAATTGTCCAAATATTAGGAGTAAGGGGCTATTCCCAACCTCATTGAGTAAGAGCACAGGAAAATCTACTTTGAAATCGATCACCTGCATGTGCCAGTTCCAGTGGTTCTCCCTGACCTGCAAAATTCAAAGAGCTCTGGAGGGTATTCAGGACTTTTGGTATAGTCCTATCCTTTTCAGACTGTCTGGTTCTTCCTACTCCAGTCCTGGGCTTAAGCTGGAGATTGCCTCCATTTCCTCCTTGGGGTCTCTGAACTGTTCCTTCTGCCTGGGACAGTCTGCTCACCTTGAACATCTCTTCTTGCCAAAGCTTTTTCCACATTTCAATAATCTAATTTTCCTCCCTGAAATCCTAGTATCTTTTCCTCTTGAACTTCAGAAGCATCTTTTTTTTTTTTTTTTTTAAATACTAGGGATTCAACCTTGGACCTTTGTACTGAGCTATACTTTCTCTCTCTCTCTATTATCTTTTTGAGACAGGGTCTCACTATGCAGCTCAGGCGGTGTTGTTGTCCAGGTTGGTCTTGAACTCACAACTCATAATGATCCTCCTGCCTCACCCTCCCAAGGGCTGGAAGTACTGATGAGCACTGCCACGCCCAGCCACTTTTTTTTTTTTTTTTTTTTTTTTGATAGGGTCTTACAAAACCACTAAGTTGCCTAGGCTGGGCTCCAATTTGCAATTTTCTTGCCTCAGCTTCCCAGAATGCTGGGATTCCAGATTTATGTCTCCATGTCTTGCAAAAATACTTCTAAAAGCCGGGCGTGGTGGCACATGCCTGTAATCCCAACACTCGGGAGGCTGAGGCAGGAGGATTGTTGTGAGTTCGAGACCAGCCTGAGCTACAAAGTGAGTTTAAGGCCAGCCTGAACTGCATAGTGAGACCCTGTCTCAAAAAAAAAAGACCAAAAAAAAAAAAACAAAAAAAAAAAAACTTCTAAAAGTACTTTAGGGCTGGGGAGATAGCTCTGTGATCTAAGCACCTGCCTGGCAAACGTAAGGACCCAGGTTCACTCCTTAACACCACATGCTGTTCAAGCCCCAGAGTCCTGGAGGTTGTGCTGGCCACGGAAACTGGGTGTGCCTGTAATACCAGAGCTAGAGAGGCTGAGACAGGGGAATCACTACTAGTAGCAGACCCTGTACTAAATAGAAACTAAATAAGAATATTTTTGGGCTGGGAGATGGCTCAGTGGGATAAGTGCTTCCCTGGCAAGCGCAAAGGCCTGAGTTCAATCCCCAGTTCCGCCAAAAAAAAAAAAATTTTTTTTTTCTTTATTTTTTTGTGGTACTTGGGTTTGAATTCAGGCCCTTATGCTTGCCAGGCAAGCCCTTACTCTACTGAGCTATCTCCCCAGCCCAAGATTTTTAAAAAATCACAAAAAACAGGAGGAATTATTTAAAAAAGTATTTTAATCAGGAAATTGCATACCTGTAATTCTAGCACTCAGGAGGATGGGGAATTTGAAGTGAGTGGGGCAATATAGCAAGATCGTCGTATCTTGCCAAACATGCAGCGATATTCCTGCGATATTCCTCTGGAGTACTGGTCACCACCACGCCCAGCCCTTATAATGTGCTTTTTTTTTTTTCCGGCGGAACCGGCAAATTGAACTCAGACCCTTGAGCTTGCCAGGGAAATGCTTATTCCATTGAGCCATCTCCCCCGCCCCTATAATGTGCTTTTTAACTACAAACATTTTCAATGGCTGCAAATAAAGTTATTTCTTTATTTTTTGTCTTTTTGAGACAGGGTCTCACTCTGCAGTTCAGGCTGGCCTTAAACTCACTTTGTAGCTCAGGCTGGTCTCGAACTCACAACAATCCTCCTGCCTCAGCCTCCCGAGTGCTGGGATTACCGGTCTGCGCCACCACGCCCGGCTTAAAGTAATTTATGTAACAATGACATAACACTAGACTTTTTTTTTGGCTTTCAGGTGCTGGACACTATATTGAGGGTGCGTAAGAGGTTTTTTTGAAACAAAATATTGGGGTTAGAGACATGAAGACTGTTAAGTTCCCCCATGAATCTCTGGAAATACAGGTAAGCACGCTGAGGCTCCCGTGGAAAGTGGGATAAAGGTGTGAAGCGATTACAGTTCAGTTTTAAAGAGCAGTGAACCTACCTGCCTTATGATCCAGGCACCTGCTCCGTGCAGCATGCCTGCTTCCTCACTTCAAAACCTTTCCACCTCTATTAATCCTTTAACCTTTAGCAGGAAAAGGTCTCCTCTCACCCTGTTTCCGTTTTTCCTGGGACTTTGCACCATTCACTATTCCTTGGGTCTCTCCTTCAAATTGGAATAAATTAAAAACAAAACCAGATATCCTTTTTGCCTCTTCTCATCTTTTGCCTATTTTTCTGTCCCTCACCCCGCCAAACTTCGGGGAAGAATCTTCGTTCACCGCCTTCCTGGCTCCTCGGCCTGCTCTTCTCGCCCAGTCAGCCAGACCCCCCGGGCTCAGCGGGCCCCGCCGGGGTTGCGGTGTCGCGGCTGTCGCGGGTCCTGGCGCGGCCTCCCGCGGTCACCAGAACCCGCTTCCGCGCCCTACCTCGAGCCGACCTCCCGCCGCCCGCGTGCTGCAGACCCCGGGGTCACCTCGGGTCTCCCTGCGCTCCCTCTCGACGCGGTGACCCGGAGGCTGCCCGGCCCGGCGCCGCCGTCAGCGGCTGCGCGCACATCCTCCTTTGGCCTCCAGGCCGGGCCTGGCCGCTCACTTTCACTTTAGGTCCCGCTGCGTGTCGCGCTTCGACGGAGGGGATCGGCCTGGCCCGCGAGGCGCCCGTCGTCCGCGGGGCGCCACCTCGGCCCTCTGGGGGGCGGCCGGGTCCGCGAATCTGGGGCATTCTCTGCCCACCCGCCCGCCGCCGCCACAGGCCCGCGTCCTCCCGCCCGGGAGCCGGGCCCAGGCCCAGCCGCCGTCGTCTCGGTCCCCCCGCCCCGTCCGGGGCCTCGTCCCCACCCCCGGCCGTCCCTGCCGCCCCCGCCCGGCCGGCCGGCCCCGTCCCCGCCCCCGGCCCGCCCCGCCCGCCGTCGCCGTCGCCATGTTGGGGCTCCCGCCGCCGGCGCTGGGGACGCGCGCGGCCGAGCCCGTCCGCCGCCGCCGCCGCCGCCGCCGCCGCCGCCGCCAGGTAAGCGCCCCGCGGCCGCCCGCGCCGGAGGGACCGGCGGGCCTGGGCGCTGAGCCGACCCGGGCGAGAGGAGCCGGGACCGAGCGCGCGCGTCGCCGCCGGCCCCGCAGTCCGCGACCCCGCGAGGCGCCGCCACTTCCCGGCCGCCGCCTGGCGGGCCCGGCCCCGCCACTCCGGACCTCGCCCGGGTCCACGCCGACCCCAGCCCGGCTCCGACCCCGGGCCGACCCAGACCCCGGCCCGGCCCCGCCCGTGTTGCCGCCCGCGCCCCCTGCCCGGCCCGGATAACGGTGCGGCGGTCGCCGGCCGGACGCTCTGTCACCTCGCGTCCCCAAGAGCCAGCGCGGTCCCGGGCGGACACGGGTCGCTCCTAGGTGGCGTCCCCCGCCACCTGACTCCGGCCTGGCCCGGTGTCGGGTCCCTCGCAGACAGGTATCCGGCGCGCGAGTTGGAGATTTGGGGCCGGCACCGCCAGGCCCGCGCCTAGGGTGGGCTCTGTCCCCGTGGGGACTCCTGCGGGGAGGAGGAAGCCGTGTGACCCGCGGGAGGAACGGACTGCGTCTTCGAGACAGATGGCCTCCTGGCCTGGATAGGCGTTTTTGAGGGGGAGGGGTCCCCGTGACTTCAGATTCTCTGGGTTTTTGGAGTTGTTGGGGATCTTTAACTTTTTTTCTTTCTCTTTTTTTTTTTTTAAATTCTGGGAGTGGGTCAGAGGTGGAATCAGAAGTCCTGGATTAGAGTAAACTCACCGGCCCACCCAGGGAAGCATATTTGGTGTCGGGGCTGGCTGTGTGGACTCGGGACTGGGGTAACAGGTATCTATCTGGCCTGAGATCTGCCACTTGCTTGATGCACCCTGGGGCTGATGGGGTCTGTGTGGTGCTGGGCTCAGGTGTGCACACCATGGTGGGGTGCATAGGATGTGGACAGGTGAATGCCTGACCTGGGGTGCTTAGTGGGATTGCAGAGATTTTTCTTCTAGGTCCTACTGTCATTGTCAAGTTTTTCCATTGGTCATGGCTTTTTGTTTTGTTTTTTTTGCCAGGTTTGGATATGTTGCCCAGGCTGGCCTTTAACTTCTGGTCTCAAGTAATCCTTTTACTTCAGCCTCTTGAGTAATTGGGACTACAACTGTTGGCACTAAGTCCAACTGTACATTTTCACTGAGCATTTACTATGTGCTTATGACTGAGATAAATGTTGGAGGGGTGCAGTGGCAAACTAGAAAGACATCGATGGAATTTTAGTGTTGGTGCCCTTTGCTTCATGGGAAAGTCTGATAATAAAGAAAATTCATCCACCAACAAACATTTATCAAAAAATAAATTGTAGGCATTAGTTTTAGATTCAGTGAACAAAGCAAGGAAAAATAACTGGGCTTGTGGGCATGGTGCTGCATACTTGTAATTACAGCACGCAGGAGGCTGAAGCAGGAAGATCTCCATCCAGTTGGAGACCAACCTGGGCAATTTAGCGAGATCATGACTGAAAAATAAAATGTAAAAAAAAGGGGGGTAGGGTGGGCACTGGTAATTTACCTCATGGTAGAGCATTTGTTTGGCATTCTGGACACTGGGAGTTCAGTCCTCAGTACAGCAAACAAAATCAAACAAAACACGCCTTTGTTGAGTTTTCATTCTGTGTATGTGTGAAAACAATAAATAAAATATTCAAGAGAAGGAAAAATACAGAGCATCTGAGCTATCAGGACTGGGGGCTGAATTTACATTAGAGTAGCCTGGGAAGGGTCTCTGAAATTTAAAAGTATTTTTTTTTTTTTTCACCTGGCATAGGTTAGGCAAGTGTTCCACCAATGAGCTCTACCTTTACGCCCAGATGGTGTATTTGGAATAAAAGTTTTAAGGAAATGGTAAACTAATAATTTCAAACTGTGGTGAGTAGGAGGAAGGAAAGGACTGATTTGAGTTAGGGGCACGTGAAGCCCTCCCTGAGGAAGTGCTGCGCTCTGCCCTGCAGGCGGGTGGAGAGTCTACGGCCCAGGCTGGAGGAAGTGAAAGAGGTCCCATGGGCTGCTGCTGGAGGACGAGGAGAGGGCAAGGGGAGAGGGGAGGTAAACGCCCAGGAGGGCTGGGCCAGCTGGGGCGCCCTGGCCTCGGGGAATGTTTTCTCTGTTTAATTTGGATTGGAACTCCACAGTAATTAGGAACTTTTACATTCAGAAGGTCTCCCGCCCCTATGCAGGGAATGTGCTTTGAGATAAGCAGTAAGGAAAGGGTTTCTGAGCCAAGTGGTCTAACTGCCTGATCTGTTTGGAAAAGCCTCAAAGCTGGCGGATTGATCCTTATGCTTGGGGTCTGCTTTACTCAGCTTTAGGAAGGAAAGGGAAAATGACCCAGCACTTAGGGAGTGCCTTCTCTGAGGGGAGAATTTCAACAGTTTTTATATACACTGTTATATTTATCTCAATCCTGTGTCACCTAGGGAAAGAGATCATTGTACTCATTTTACAGGAAAAAAGTCCAGGAGGAGAAATGATGATGTATCCGTAGTCACATTCATAATATAACTTGAATTGGCACCAATTCTGCCCTGGAGTCAGGCTGCTGAAATTTATGTTTGCTTCTACTCACTGGAGTTTAACTTCCTTTGTGCCTCAGTTTCCTCATTTTTTTCCCTCTCCTGATACTAGGGGTCAAACCCAGGTCCCTATCAGTGACCTACTTTTTAAATTTTGAGACAGGGTCTTGCTAAATTGCCTAAGATGAGCTTCCTCAACTTCAGTGCAGATAAAAGTACTTACCTCATAGGGTTGTTGAGCAAATCAAATTAAGCACATAAACAACTTCGTTCAAAGGTTATTGTTTCAATTTAAAAAATAACCAGTTGCCATATTTGGGTCATTTTGTGAGATTGTATAGATAATTCAGTTCTTGAATTTTGTTGCCTTTATTATTTTTTTTCTTAATAACTTACTGCCCATGTATCAGTCATGCTACATTGACACCCTTTGGTGCTTAGACATTCTGCTAGAACTTGTGGGTACAAGTAATTTCCTTTTTTCTAGGAGCTCAGTACCTAGGAGAGGTCAAATAGTTAAAAGATGAGCTATGGTGTCTATTTAAATCCTCTACTGTTGCTGTCCTTAAAGAGTTGTTGGGAACAGTAACAACTATATGCCTAGGGGAAGTTAGGAAGTCTTCCTGGAATTAGGTGGCCTGACCTGGGCTTTGGAAGAATAGTTTTGCCGGCACATTTTTTTTTTTTTTTTTTGAGACAGGGTCTCACTCTGTAGCTCAAGCTAGCCTCAAACTTGCAGGGATTCTCCTATGTCAACCTCCGAAATGCTGGGATTAGGGGTATGCACCACCACACCCTGCTCAGGCAGATAACATGGAGCAAAGAACTTTGTATATAGAAAGAGCTGTTGATTTGAAAGCACCAGCTATGAGAAGGTCTGTTGTCCGGGGACTTTATTTTTGGCAGAACTAGGGATTGAACTCAGACCCTTGTGTTTATTCTACTGAGCCATCTACCTGGCTGGGGACTTTGAAAGAAGTCTGCACCAGAGTGTCAGATGCATCAGCTGCTCTCCACCATGGGTGTCTGCTTTGGAGTCTGCCTCTCAGCTTCTTACACCAGAAATTCAGTTTTGTAGAGCACCCAATTGGTTGTGTCCAAGGAGATTGACTCCCCAAACTTGGAAGAAACTGGTGAGTAAACTTAAGATATAATTGAATCATGAGAAGTGAAGCTGCAGGATGACATTTGCCTCTGTTCCCTGGTGACCCCCTCCCCCCCATTTCCTGGCCATCTCCCTAGCCCCTTTGGGCTGGACATACTGACAAACTGTCTTCTTGTCTTTTTTTTGAGACAGTCTTTCTCATTGTAGTTCAGTCTGGCCTTGAACTCCTTTAAGTAGCCTGGGCTGGCCTTTAACTCAGCCATCATCCTGCCTCAGCCTCCTGAGTGCTGGGATTGCAGGGGTGCAGCCACCTCACCAGGCTTCAATCCTTTCTCTTAACATAATCTTTCCTCAAGATTATGATTTCCTCAGATTCACTGTAGACAGCAGTAATTATTAATTGATAGAACGAACAATTTTGTATCATTAGGGTAGATCCTTGTGCTCGTGAAAGTTAACAATCTAGGAATAATTTTTCACTACTAGGGGTCTCACACAAGCTAGGAAAGTGCTCTACCATTGAAGTACATCTGCAATCTTTTAAATTCTTTTAGTTTTTCTTTTTGGTACCAGGCATCAAATTCAGGACCTTGTGCTTGCCAGGCAGGTACTTAATGTCACTGAGCTATCTCCCTGGCCCAACCCTTTTCAATTTTGGCAAAGAATCTCATATAGATTGCCCAGACTGGCCTTGAATTTGCTGTCCTTTTGCCTCAGCCTTCTGAGTAGTTGGGATTACAGGCTGTTGTGCACCAGGCATGTTGGCACATGCCTTTAATCCCAGAACACAAGAAAGGCAGGAAGATCACTTTTGAGTTTGAGGCCAGCGTGGGCTACATAGGGTAAGACCCTGCCTCAGCAAAACCAACCAAACCAAAACTAACCAAACCAAGCCAAACCAAATTAGTCAATGCCACCATGCTCAGCAGGAATAACATCTTTTACATAAAACATCAGAAAAGGAGGTTCCCTAGCTTTAGGCTAGTGGCAGAGGTATACAGATTATTCTAAGTGGTGTGGGTAATTTTATGGGTGAGTAATCATGTGGGCAGATGCATTAGAAGTTGTTTTGAAGGTCTGTGAACTCTTGAGGCCAGCAGGGAGCTTTTGGTTACATTTGAAAGAGATTGGTTTAGAATCTTTATCTTCCCTATACATTGTCTTTTTTTTTTGAGAGAGAGTCTTGCTCTATAGTTCATGTTGCCCTTGAACTAACTGTAGTGCCCCAGCTGGCCTTGAATTTGTGGCAATTCTGCCTTACCCATCTGCAGTGCTGGGATTACAGGTGTAATCCACTGTGCCTGGCTTTCCCTACACATTAAAGATTTACTCAGTTCAGGCAGTCACAGGTGAGTATTGCTTTTAGACTAGAATCCCCCTGAGGTTTGAGTTTGGGTTTAAACTTCTCTGCTTTGTTTTGAGATAGGGTCTTCCTGAGGGGTTCAGGCTGGCCTTGAACTCACTTTGAAGCCCACTAGCCTGCTCACTGCAGTCCTGCCTCATCTTCAGTGCTAGAATTACAGGCATGCTCCTACACCACCCTCTAAATTTGAAATCTTTATTTTTTCTATACTGTAAAATAAATTTAAATGGATTAACTCTGTATATTATTTTTCTTTTATAATATTTATGTAGAATATTTAGGAAATGTAGATAGGTAAACAAAGGAAATAAAACTCATTGGTAAATCTTACAACCTAGATCTGTCACCATTTTAATATTTTGATAATTATATTGTACCTCTTGGGCTGTCCAAATAGTTCAGTGGAATAAAGTGCCTGCAAGCAGGCACAGGGCCCCGGGGAATCCCCCCCACCTGCCATGTTGACCCCGCCCCTAGCATCTCACTGAGATGGCAATTGAGACTGGGTGTGGTGGTGCTTGCCTGTAATTCCAGCTCTTGGGAGGCTATAAACAGGCGGATCACAAAGAGTCTGATCTAGTAGTGAGACCCTGAACACCCTATAGATCCTTCCCTGAAATATGAAAAAACATTATATATTTTTTCTTATTTTTTCTCTCTGTTTTTACATGTTTAGCTAGCTTTCTTTCCTTCATTTTTATAAAAATAGGAACATCCTGAATAGGAGAATTTTGAAAGTGGACATCCAGGCAGCTGAGCCATCTGTATGTCTCCAGAATCTGTGGCGGTCTCCATATATGGACCAGTGGTCTGTTGCCTCCCTTTGCTTGTTCTAGGGGTATTGATTTGATAGCTATTAGCTAATTACATTTGAGAACATCTTTAAGCCAACTCTTCGTTTTAATTTGACAGCAGGGAAGTGTTATGTTGAAAGGATATATCTGATCCACTTTATGGCTCTAAGAAAAGTTAATGAGAATCTCTCAAGGTTGGTGGTGCCAATGTTTGAGTTGTCCTTGGTCACTGTGTGACTTTGGTTGTGTCCTTTACCATGTCTGTTGCAGACTCTGAAGGTGTCAGAGTAGTGGCAGGAGCTGAGGATGTAGCTCAGTTGTGGAGTACCTGCCTCGCTAGTTTTCTGTCCCCAATGAAAGGAGTACAATAAAAGAAGGTGCTGGTGATATCCTTCCTCATTACACTGCAGGGAGTATGAAGGATGTGATATCTCTGTGTGGCTGGCTGTGGACACGCCAACAGCTACATGTTAAGGGAAGTCTGTGTTGCTGCTCTCAAATCAGTATTGTGAGGTAGGGGGTCTGTGTGACTTGGGGACAGAAATCTGTTTTTGACAGCACAAGGATTTTTTTTTTTTTTGTATTTTAGGGGAGGGTCTACAGGGTGTTCAGGGTCTCACTTTTAGATCAGACTCTAGTGATTCGCCTGTTTACAGCCTCCCAAGAGCTGGGATTACAGGTGTGCGCCACCATGCCCAGTCTCAGTTGCAGTCTTAGCAGGCCCAAGTGGCAGGGCCGGCATGGCAGGCCCAGGGATGGAGCCCTGGCCCCTACTGCAGGTGTTTTAATCCACTGAGCTATTTAGCTAGCCCAGCTCTAGGATTATTGTCCTCTCAAAGATTCTGAAACTTGAAGTATTTTTTTAACTTTTAATTTGGTTATTTATTTATTTGAGTAGTCTGGAGGTGGCATTAAGGATCCTCCACAAAAACAGCCTACAGGCTCCTCCAGAGAAAGCAGGAACTGCATGTCCACCTCCTGCAGGATAGTTAGCAGGGAGACAGCTTCTGCCTTTGGAGGGAGGAGCTGGGGTGGCTTTTACTTTTTTTTTTTTTGAGACAGGGTCTCCCTGTGTAGTTCAGACTAGCCTGAACTTACTGTGTAGCCCAGGTTGGCCTTGAACTTGAGACAATCTTCCCGCTCAGCCTCCCAAGCGCTGGGATCACAGGTACATGCCACTGTGCCTGGGAGGCACTTCTTGCTGGCACTTTAATTTTATACAGGCAGGTTTATATCATTTTTACAAAACAAATATACATGCAGTAAGTCTGTTTTCATTTCAGAAACAAACCTTGAAAGCCCTAAGACAAAAATTGAAGCTGCCTAGGACAGTTTCCCCATAGTAGAGGTGATGTTGGAGGGAAGATGCTTGCCTTCCTGGGTGAGTGAAGGTAGTAGTAGCCTGGGTTCCATAGAGCAAGGTTTTGATGAATAGAATGTCCTTTCTATTGCCCAATGTAGCTTTCTATTGGGCACTTTCTTCAGGAGGTCAGTTTGGGAGGGAAACATTGCTGGTGTGGCCCATCCATGTGGAGTGGGTGTGGCAGAGGTCTTGGTGTGAAAACTTGGGGACCAAGTTACTGTAAAGAGGTATTCCCTGTGCAAGCCTCTGTTGCTACTTCTGGGGTATCCCCCTTTAAAAATTTTTCATTTTGAGACAGGGTCTTACTGAATTGATAAGTTGTCTAGAGTGGGCTTGAACTTGAGATCCTCCTGCCTCAGCCTCCCAAAGTGCTGGGATTATGGCTTGTGCCACCACACCCAGCAACCTCCACTTTTATTGCTATGCTTTGCTGCCATTTACAGCATTGTACTGCTTCCTGCCAGTTCAGTTTCTGAAGTAGCAGGTGTTCCTTTCCTCTCTGAAAGGCAGAGTAAGACAATAGGGAGGAGTTTTGCAAGTGTGAACCCATTGTAACTGCAGGCTATTCCAGGTCAGGAAGCACATCTGAGACAGAGGTTGGCATTATCAGAGGAGGAGGGAGCCCAGGTGGGCGCTAAGCAGCTGTTCAGGTTCTTCTGGGTTGGGAGGGCTGTTCTCTGTTTTAGGCTTGTTAGACTTCTAGATCTGAATCAAGTTGGCTCACAGTAAAGAAATTGCTTCCCCATCTGGTGCTTCATCAAGGTTATAATCTCAGTCCCTTAGCACATTCAGTGTGTGATTAGCACTACTGCACTTGCATTTAGAATCCTGCAGGGCCTTTTTCAGCAGAGCTGTCATCCATCCAAGGATGGGCCTTCTGCAGGTGTTCCCGACAGGCTTGCACCAGGCCTAGGCCAGAGCAGTGCTCCCTGGAGCCTGTGAGTCACCTGAGGTGAACCTGACCCTCAGGACTCTCCTCAAAAGCAATTAGGCGGCAATTTGCTCCCAGATCAAAAGTGTCTTAGGGGCTACTTCTTTCATTTGCGGGGGGGGGGGGGTGTTACTCTCCACAGGTCCCCCTCTGAGGCAACTAGGAGCCCTTCAGTACCCAGAATGGAGAGAATGATCATTGGGGAGGAGAGAGATAGAGGGAGTCTCTTACTCCTTACCTCACTGGTCTCTTCTGACACTGCTTCCCGGAGTGCTGGAGCCTTAGGAGAAGAGAGCCCTCCTGTCCACGAACTGTGAACACTGCTGTCTATCCCTCCAAGGATGGCTGATTCACTTCCTTCCTTTTTCTTTCTGTAGTGCTAGGATCAAACTTAGACCATCCTCACATACACTGGGCAGGTACTCCACTACTGAGCTACTTCCTCAGTCTCACACATTTTCATCCTAGGGATCTCTTAAAATCCTTCCACCCCTGGGAAAGGCCCTGCTTTTAGTTCATCACCAAACTGTAGCTTTAATTATGAGCAATTAATTGAGTCAACTGAGAGAAGGACTGGGCCAGGCAGGGTGTATACAGGGAGGGACACTTACTGCTGAGGGACGAGAGGTCCCAAGCCTCTGTGGCTTGTGACTGGGTGTGGGGTCTAATGGGACAGCACTTATGGGAGACCATTAAATGTTGGGAAGAATGCTTTTTTCCATATTATTATTATTATTTTTTGATATATATTTAGTTAAAATAAATAGAAGATTCAAGGAAAAAATATTACTCAGGTTCCCTGATATGTAGTTAGGGGGTCATTTTAAATGTAAGGCCCATATTTTCAGCCTTAGGTCAGAGTCCTCTGAGCCTCCCACCCTACAACTCCTGCCTTAGGGCTGTTCTTCAAGCATCTGGGCAGAGTGCATTCATCCCCAGGTTGGGTGGGAGCTGCCTGGCTCCTGTATGTCAGTGTGTCTCTGTCTCTTTGCAGTGGACTGCCAGCCACATGAGGACAGGAACAAGGTCTGACACCAGTTGGTGCTTTAGTCACACTGGTGCACAGGTGGATATGTGTGCCAGGAGAGGGAGGCATGTACGGAGAGAAGGGGTGGGAAGGCTTGGAGGCCCTGTGATCTGTCTCTGTACTCTTGAGGGGAGGTGGTTAGTACCCTGCAGGAGCCATTTTAGATTGCTGAGCTAAGTGAGTTGATGGTATTGAGGGAAGAGTAGTCTTGGAGGTGTGCAGGCTGACCACACTGGCAGGTGAGGTGGCAGGGAAGGGCTCTGCCGGGAGCCTCAGTGAGTTGTGATGGTGAGGTCCCACCTGAAATGGAGTGGGTTTTGGAAGCAGGTAGGCTGGGGTGGGCTGAGGAAAGGAAGGATCTTCTGATGTTGGTGGTTGTAGGCCAATGGGACCATCTCTTTATCCTTGTGTGAGGCGAGCAAGATGTGCTTTAACTTTCTTCTGTACCTGCATTTACTGCTAAGAGACTGTCTGAAACCATTTGTTCCATCATGCTTTTATCTTCCTCAGGAAAAACTGTCTTTGATGCAAGCCCACTTGGGTTGGGTTAGTTAGTTGACTGATACTTCTAAATGGTTTCTGTTTCATCAGACTTCTGCCTTTTTCATTGGGCTTCATTCTACCTTTTTACTTTGGTGTTGTGGATTGAACCCAGGACCCTCACCTGTGATAGGCAAGCTATTGAGCTACACCACCAGCCCCTCTAACCCTTTCATTTGCAACAGTCTTGGTAAGCTGCCTAGAATGGCCTTGGACCTATAGTCTTCCACCTTACACTCTGCAGTATTGGGGTCATAAACATGGTGTGCCACCACACCCAGCTTTTCAGCCTGTTTTTTTTTTTTTTTTTTCTTTTTTCTGTTTTTGAGACAGGGTCTCCCTTTGTAGTTCAGGCTGACCTTGAACTTGAGATCCTTGTGACTTAGCTCCAGAGATGGTAGTATTGCAGGAGTGCACCACCATGTCCAGCTGTAGTCTGTTTTTTTCATTTTGAGACATGGTCTTGTTACGTAGTTGAGGCTGACCTTGTGCTCATTTTATAGCCCAGACTGGTCTCGAACTCAGCGATCCTCCTGCTTTAGCCTCCCAATTTCTGGGATTACAGGCATGCACTACTACGCCCAACTCTAGCTTATTTTGAAAAAAGTTTCTCCTAAGATAAGATCAGCAGGGAAGGATTTTGATATAATTAGCTTCTTTATGATCTTTTGATATAAGCCTTGTTTTAAAATTGGTGTTTTTTTGTATTTTAGGGAAGGATCTACCAGGTGTTCAGGGTCTCACTACTAGATCAACTCTAGTGATCCGCCTGTTTACAGCTTCCCAAGAGCTGGGACTACTGGCTGATGCCACTACACCCAGTCTCAGTTGCCATGTCAGCATGCCCTGGGGGTGGGGCTGGCATGGCAGGCCAGATGGAATCCCAGCCCCTGCACCTGCTTGTAGGTGCTTTAATTTGCTGAGCTATTTGGCCAGCCCTTTTTGTGTGGGGGTAGGGTGGGGTGGGGGTGGGGAAATTGAGTCCAGCCTTATGAATGCTAGGCAAGTGCTCTTTCACTGAGTTATACTCCCAGCCCTAAGATTGGTATTTCTAATGTGGTCATTAATTTTTCAAGTCAATGTGTGAGGACCAGCTGTTCCCCAAGCACTCTTCTAGTACTGCAGATATGGTAGGGAACAACATTTTAAAGTGAAATCTTGGGCTGGGATATAATAGCTCAGGGGCATAAGTGCCTGCTTGGCAAGCCCAAGGTCCTGCATTGAATCCCTAGTACTGGGGAAAAAAAAAAAAATCAAAATCTTCCTCCCACAGAGCTGATATCTGCTGATTTGTGGGTTTAGAAACAACACTAGTGAGAGGTGGTGAAAATTAAGCAGCAAGGGCATGTTTTCTGCTTCGAGTACAGATGTGAAGCCAGGCATGGCGGTGCGCACCTGTAATGGGAGGCATCTTGGCCTTATTGTGTGTGCTTTCGTGCAGATGTGCACTCTGAGCTGGGATGGGAGGACTGCAAACTGGAGCCCAGCCTGGGCAGTCTAGTGACTTACTGAGACCTTGTCTCAGAATAAAATAGTGGTGTATACCTATAAGCCCAGCCTGAGGCAGGAGGATTGCTAGGGTTTGAGGCCAACCTGGGTTATATAGTGAGGTCAAGGCCAGCCTGAACTACACAGGGACACCCTGTCTCAAAACCCAAAGGTAAATACAAATGAATGAATGAATAAATGAATGAGCTGGAGGCTAAAGATGTAGTTCAATGAGAAGGCCCTCAGTTCTGTTCTCAGTACCAAAAAATAAAAGCCCAACAAAGTTCAAGACCAGCCAGGGGAGCATATCAAGACCTTACATCAAAATAAAATAGAGAACTTGGAGAAATCTAATTGACCTGCAGCCAATAAAACCAGTCCTCTCCACCATCGAGAAAGGTACCCAGGTCACTATGTAAAGATCAAAACAAGATAACAGGACAGCAGGGAACACAGCCCCAACGGCATGTCGACCCTGTTGTGTACGTCTTCACACAGATCTCTGCATATGCCTGTGGCTCAGTTTTGGGTGGTGGAGATATTTCTCCAGCAAACACACAACTGTGGATTGGGTTTTGAATGGACAATGAGGAGTACCCTTTCTGTATTTGTTTCTTTAATGTAAAAGTATAGCAGCTGCTATATATATTATAATATTTTTGGGTGGACTTGAGTCAGGGTTTCACTATGTAGTTCAGGCTGGTTTTGAATTCATATTATATAGCCCAGGCTGACCTTAAATTTGTGTCAGTCTTCCTATCTCAGCCTCTTGATGCTGGTACTGTAGGTGTGTGCCACTATGCCTGGATGTGACTTTTTAATAAAGGAAAAAGCATTTTAAAAAGACAAGGCTGGGTGAGGTGGTGCATGTCTACAGAGGGTGGCAATGAATTACAAGCCAGCATGGGCTATGTAGTGAGTTCAAGACCAGCTTGAGCTACACGGAGATACTCCTTTTCAAAAGACTCTGGAATAGAGATCTGAAGGAGGTCAGCCCTGGGAATAGCTGGGGGAAGAGGGATTCAGATGAGAGAGGAACAAATATTCAAGCCTAGAGGCAGAGAATGCTTAAGGTGGTTGAGGACCAGACCTTGAGGAAGGGAGGCCACCCTGGAATTCTGGGGTTAGGGCTCAGGCAGCTGACCCAGATCTAGTCTGGTTAGCTTGGGTCTTGGTTTGTCTAGTCTTTTCTGCCAGTACTGGGATTGACCCCAGGACTTGCATGGTGAGCCACATCCCCGGTGTCTCAGCTGCAACCCCATTTTGAGAAGGGATCTCATTAAGTTGTCTGGTCTGTGCTCAGATTTGTGGTCCTTCTGCCTCAGCCTCCCAGCCAGAGTGTTTCTAGTGTGCATCCAGGGATGAGAATTACTAGTTTAAGGGTTGAACAAACCCTTTGCTCAGTATTTGATGAACAGATTTAAATGGATAACTGAGTGGGAAGAGACTCCAGCCCCATTTCTATGGGAAGGCTAACTTTGTGCCTTGTGGCCTTGCCAGGAACAACAGGAATTTCCCACAGCATGGCCCTTTTATGTTTGTGCCTTTTCTGCTTTGATTGCTTCACCTCTCTGGACCTCAGTTTCCTTGTTTGTGGAGTGAATGACTTAAACTGAGCAATTTGCTAGAGTGTCTGGCTCTGACAGGCCTTAGTGTTTCTGGTGCTGGGAAACCCTGTAATCCAGAATAATGTTCTGGAGCTGTGTTTTTCAATCCTGGTCTTACAACACATTAAGGTATGTCATAATGGTGGCAAGGGTATCCTGAATGTCTCAATACCAGACCAGAGGGGACTCAGGGCTACATCCGGTAGTGCCCTGGCAGAGGAGGGTATTGGGAAATGGGAGATGTGAATACTGCCTCCCGAAGCACGGCTCAGAGAGAGGGTGCCCACCCAGCCCTGGGGCAGGTGGGCCAAATACTCTTTAAGTGCGGTTGCAGTCTCATGGGCTCTTTTGAAGATAGCAGTGTGCTGTGACTGTAAAGCCGTGCACATCTAGGCATGGGCAGTGTGGACCATGGAGGAGCCTGAGCTCAGGATCCTCAGCCTTCTTTTATGTGTCCTGCCTGGGAGAGGCTTTCTGGACAGCCTGACCATCCCATGACTGGGCTGCCAGCTCACCCTGCAGCAAATAACCAGGTGCAGCCACGGGAGCATTTCAGGACTTGGCTACTATTGGACAGCAGACCTCAGACACCCCTTGGCCCCTGGTCTTTGCCTTTTGTCCTCATTTAGACATTACTGGGTTTGCTTGTTAATGTTTTAAAATGTGAAGATCCAAGCTATGCATGCCTGCAATCCCAGAACTTTGGGAGACTGAGGCAGGAAGATTGTAAGTTGGAGCCCAGCCTGGGCAACTTTTAAGGCCCTGTCTCAAAATAAAATTTAAATGGCTGGGGCAGTATGCACCTGTATGTGAGGCCTTGAGTTTAATTCCCAGAACTAGGGGGAAGAATACTAAACAAATAGAATTAGAAATTCAAGGAAAGAAACCTTTGCTTTTGTTATTTGTAAGTTCATGTACCTGATAGACTGTTAACCAGTGTTGGGTTTGCTTTGTTTTGTGTTACTAGGAATTAAACCTTCACATTGAGCTACATCCCCAGCATTTTTTAAATTTTTGAGTCAAGGTCTTACTAAGTTGCTAAATTGCCCAGCCTGAGCTCCACCTTGCAATTCTACCCCAGCCTCCCACAGTGCTGGGATCACAGTTGTGCCACCACTGTGTCCGCTTTCAGCAGTGTTGGTGAGAATTGTCCAGTGCTGGTGGTGGTGGTGAAACATTAGTAGTGACTGCATTCCCAAGGAAATTCTCAAGTTCAGCCACAGATGAAGAACGCCTAGCTTAAAACAATGGATCCTCCAGTTTTCTCTGCTTTTTTCAGTCTCATCACCTGCTCATATTTGTCCTGTCTTCTCTGGAACCTGTGTTCCCACAGCTTAACTGCCTGGCTCTGTGCCTTGCCCCCTGCAGGGTTCCTGAGTGCTGGAGGGGAGCTGTGTAGCAGATAGATTGGGCAGGACTTCCCTCATCCTGCTGTCAGAAAATGTGCAAGGGAAGTTTTGCTGGCCATGTGTCTGGTGGCAGACACACGTTTGCTGGGTGACAGGCAGTGTGGCCTGAGGCTCTACACATAGACTCACTGAACCTTTGAGAGCCCTGTTGCAGAAACTACCTAAGGGGTTGCACAGCTGACGGGCAGTCAGTTGGGTTTTGAACCCAGACAGAGTCTAGGCACTGAGCCTCTAAGGATGAGGGGAGGGCTGGCCCTGGCCAGGCTAGGAGGAGCTCACCCTTGCCTGTCTTTGGGGCCTGCTTTGAGTTTATGTTTGGAGATTTTCAAGGGTCTTATCTGCACTGGTGTGAGTATAATTAGGGGTTAAACTCTCTTTCCTTACTGTAACATTTACTTTCAAATCCATTTAAAAAGCATTTTGTTTTTCTTCTTTCGTAGGTCGTGTTTGGACACTAGACCATGTGCCTAGGTAGTTTTTCCTTTCTCCGCAGCTCTGCTCCCCCAGCAACGCTCACCACACCCTTGTTTTGAGAACCTCACTAAGGTATGATGCCTAGGCTGACCTGAGCTGGCCTTGAAGAGCTGAGTTTGGACACAAGAGAGCTTTTCTGTTCCTTGGGTTGGTTTTATTCTGGTGGTGAAATATCACAAGAAAATTGATCATTTTAAAGTGTAGAGTTCATTGGCATTAAGTGCATTCACAACCATGCAGCCCTAAGCCCTGTCCATGCCAGAAACTTATCATGTGCCCTGGTAACTCTGAACCTACCAGGTGGCTGCTTCCTGCCTCCCCCATGCTCCTGGCCCCTACCGTTCTGTTTCCTGTCTGGATTTGCCCATCTAGGGATACCATATAAGTGGACTCAGTCTATGTCTCAATGTATGGCTCATTACTTAGTATAATATTATTTCCATGTTATACTGCTTGTCAGAAATATTTTCTTTCTTTTTTTTATGGTGTTAGAGACTACACCCAGGGCCTTGTGTATGCCAGGCAAGTGTTCTGCTGAGCTACAACCCCAGTGTCTTTCTTTCCAAGGCCGAGTAACACTTTGTGTTTATCCTGAATCTGATGCAGCTCTGCATGCAGGATAATTGTGTTGCTTCTACCTTTTTTGGTATTGGGCCTAATACTGCTGTGGAAAAGGGTGTACCAGTTTTTTGTTTGTTTTTTTCTGTTTTGAGACAGGGTATTACCATGCAGTTCAAATTGGCCTTGAGCTCACTTTGTAGCACAGGCTGGTCTTGAACTCCCATTCATCCTCCTGCCTCAGCCTCCCATGCCAGTAATTTGACATCCTGCTTTGGTTCTTTTTTTTTTTTGTGGTACCAGGGAACTCAGGATCTTGTACTTGCCAGGCAGGTGCTTATGCCACTGAGCTATAAGTCCAGCCTTGCTTTGGTTCTTTTGAGTCCATACTTAGAAACTCAGTTGCTGGGTCATGTCCTATTTTTGTTTTTTGAAACAGGGTCTTGTTATGCAAGACTCAATCAAAGGCTAGTTTTGAATTTACTATGTATCCCGGACTGGCCCCTAACTCACAGCAGTCCTCCTGCTTTAGCCTCCTGAGTGCTGGGATTACAGCTGTAGACTACCACATCTGGTACATGTCATTTTCTTTTTTAATTTTCTGAGAAATTGCCATACTATTTTCCAAGAAACTGCTGAACTTTTATAGTAGTTATAGGATTTTATATGACCTCCAGCAATGCACAGTAATTTACTTTTTCATATTCTCACCAACAATTTTATAATTATTGTAATAATCACCTGTAGGGTGTGATGGTGGTTATCTCACTGGACCCTGGCATCCGCTAGCCAACTGCTGGGTCCTATGGTCCTGAAATTCATAAATGAAGAAAATGCTTATCTGACACAGACTGCAGGCGCTCTTCCCTCAGGTTCAACAGTGAACAGTTCTGGCCAGCTATTTATTTAGCCTTCCTATTCTCCTTCTCCTGTCCAACCCAGACAACACATATTATCTACACATCTGAGAAAGGTGAGGACTTTTTAAGAAGGCCTTAGCTATGCTTCCCTTGAAGACCCTCCAGG
Source organism: Ctenomys sociabilis (assembly GCA_004027165.1). Classification (NCBI taxonomy): domain Eukaryota; kingdom Metazoa; phylum Chordata; class Mammalia; order Rodentia; family Ctenomyidae; genus Ctenomys; species Ctenomys sociabilis. The sequence continues at coordinate 75,889 of PVKA01004398.1, read as the reverse complement.
TCTAAGTGGTCCTCCTACTTCAGCCTTCAACGTAGCTGAGCTGACAGGTATGTGTGCCACTGGCCTGGCTTAGAGCAAGGCTCTCTGTTGCTTTTTGGCTGAGGATTGGAAAGCACATCACAATAGACCTTTGGCTGGAGGGCACCCTGTTAACTATTCCTGTGGCCAGGCAGGGGCCAGCACTGGGCACATGTGGGAACACAGTAGGGCAGTGGCTCTATTGCTATCTAGGGCTGGTGGTGCAGGGCTTGTTAGTGGGGGCCCTGCAGCCTTCGGAAGGCCCAGTGCCTAAAGTGTGAGCGATCATGGAAGAGGCTCTAGAGCTCTGTGGAGAGGAGAGAAAATAGACATAGTAAGAGGCTGAGCCAAGCCCCAGTGGGCACGCAGGTCAAGATCCTGGCATCTAATGTGCCTCAGACTGTCAGCCCAGGAGAGTCACAGGCTCTTCTTGATCCTTCTGTGGAACTGAGTCCTTATTGCTTTGGTCCTTCCCAGAAATGCTGCCAGAGATCAATCTGAAAATGCAGCTGACAGAAGGCTTGGCCTCAGAAGGCTTTGTTTTCAGGTGCAAAGCCCACAGTCTGCCCCCACATGTAAAGGCTTCTCAGAGAAGCTCACAGTGAGCTGTAGCTGCATCGAGCTCACAGGCTGACTTTTGTGGGAAGTAAGAGCAATTTCTAAACTCAAAACACAGGGCCAGGGACACAGATCTCCAGCTACAGCTAGCATCCCAGCTGCTCAGCCTCTCCTGAGTTTTGTCTTCCATGGTCAGGAGTGATTCAAGGACTCCACACACCAAGAGGGCATGGAGAAGAAAGCTCCAGGAGAACCGGAAGAAACACAAGAGAGAACTGTGTGCACCCAGCACTACATGCTGAGGGGCCTTTTTAGCTTCTTGCTTTCTCCTGTACCATTTTCAAAGGGTTAAAAGAAATAAGAGAACTGCACTTGGCAGTAGGGGTTGGAAGAGGCAATGTTTTATTTCAATAATTAAAGTCCTGACTAATAGCACAAAAAAAAAGACATAGTAAGAGAGAGAGCCAGAAGAGGAGGTGACCCTCGTCTTCTGGTTGCCTTTCAGTGGTGTGTAAAAGCAGTAGTGTGTTGTAGATGCTCTGTCCCAGTTCGAACTTTGACCTTTTCCTTGTTGCTGGGCAGTGACAGCGGTGGCTCCCAGCCAGCCCTGAGATCACCAGAGGGAACACTGCTTGGCTTGGACTGAATAATTTATTTATTATCATTTTTTAAAATAATTTTATTGAAAGAAGTAGCAATGAGACAGTTTCAAAAATAGGTTGGTAGTTCAGTTACAATAAGCATATTGTTGTCTTTGTACTAGTTATTCATAGTACAAGATGCAGACATGATAATCTTGTCTAAACACCGTTAGTTCAAAACTTTCTTCCCATTGAACTAAGAGAAAGTAGCTGTATATCTATGCTATTTTGTATATACAGATATATGTATTTTTTAATATAAAATGGTTCTTTATTTATATTCCCCTTTTTCATTTAGTTTGTCAGAGATGTGTATTCCATTGCCATTCATATATTGTAGGTGCATGAATTCAGCAGAGTAATCCAATTTTGGACTGAATAATTTTTAAACTCTACAAGTTTATTTGGCCCATGATTCTAGAGGCTGGGAAGTCTAAGGGTGAGGGGTCACATTTTCTGAGAGCCTTTTTGCTGTCATTGATAAAAAAGGTTAGTGGGAATGTGTGTGAAACAGAAAATCTGTCTGAATTCGTCTCTATGATCAGGAACTGCACCAGCATTTATTAACCCATTAGTGAGTGTGGAACCTGTATGGCCTAATTGCCTCTCAAAAGGCCTCTTATGCTGTCAGGATACTCATTGAATATCAACACAATAGCTACTGCTCTGGGAGGCTGAGGCAGGAGGGAGGATCACAAGTTCAGGCCCAGCCTGGGCAATTTAGCAACTTTGGGAGATCCTATCTCAAAAGTAAGAATAAAAATAAAAGTAAAAGAAAACGAAGGGATGGGGATGTAGTTCAATACAAGGATACTGGGTTCAACCTCTGGTGACCTCCCAAAACTCTAACAAAAATAGCAAATATCAGTTGTGGAGGGAATGTTTAAACCACAGCAGTAGGGAGGTGGTGTATTAACCCATTATCGACTTAGAGTATGTTCAACTTTAGGTCATTTGGCAGTCTCAGTCTCCTTTAAGGGCTGATTATTATTTTGTTCTGGAGTGTTTTGTTGTGTTAGGAAGAGGTCCCACTGTGTAAATTCAGGGCTGACCTTGAACTCACTATGTAGCTCAGGCTGGCCTCAAACTTGCAGAGATCCTCCTGCCTCAACCTCTCAAGCCTGGCAAGAGCTGATTAAATTTGATTATTTTGTGGGGCATGGTGATGCAGCTTGTAATCCCAGCACTCAGAAGGCTAAGGTAGGAGGACCCTTGCATGTTTGAGACGAGCCTGGGCTACAAAGTGAGCTCAAAGCAGCCTGAACTGCATAGTGAGTTATTCATTGAATATCAGCACAATAGCTAGTGCTCTGGGAGGGGATTCACCTTGTACTATGAATAACATAGTGAACCTGTCTCAGAAAGACCAAAACAACAACAAAGCAAAAAAATTTTTCTTTTATTATTTTACCAGTGGAAGATGTCTTTTGGCTAAATGTTCATGATAAGAGCAGAACTGGTTCAACACTAGCAGAGAGAGAAGGCATTCTCGGTAAATATGGGGTTCTTCAGGGGAAGGGGAACAAACCTGTGAGCAACTAAAACCTCTTGATCACACACTGCATGGCATGTGAATTATATCTCAAAAAAGCTGTCCTATTAAAGGCAAAGACAACTGGAAGGAGTGAAACTCACAGGATTATGAAGCTGAAGGAGAAGCGGAAACCAGAAACAGGCAGTGACGTCCAGAGCTGAGTTGGAGATAAAAATGGCACCTCATCCCCTATCACCCTTCTAGAGCTTTGCTGGCGTATAGCACTATTGGGACGCTCCATTGTGGAAAAGGGATGAGACTTGAGTAAAGGGGATAGGCCTCTCTTGCTTACAGGCCATCTGGGAGGGAGCCCTTACACTGAAACTGGTAAAAGCCATCACCTCTGGGTCACGGGGATCCTCAAATCTTAGCCAGAAGCCAAGACCTCAGGTTTGCTGGGAACATGTCTGTGGTTCTGAGGCTGCCACCAACTGTCTTCCATAAGCAGATGGCCATCCCAGCAACTCCAAGGGAAGGGCTTGCCAGGACACTGGCAAGAAGCACATTGTTAGCCTTCTGGTGGTCTAAGATCAGCATGGGAGTTAGGACTGGTCTGGGAAAGGCCTAGTGAGGGGCTAGCTCCCTCCCAGCCTTGTTGCCCTCACATCTTCCCCTTATCCCCTTGCCACATACAAGGATGTTTCTCAGTGTACCATGGGGTTGTGTCCTATGAAAGTGACCTGAAGTTGAACATACTCTTAAGTTGATAATGGGTTAATACACCACCTCCCTACTGCTGTGGTTTAAACATTCCCTCCACAACTGATATTTGCTATTTTTGTTGAGTTTTGGGAGGTCACCAGAGGTTGAACCCAGTGTCCTTGTATTGAACTACATCCCCATCCCTTTGTTTTCTTTTACTTTTATTTTTACTTTTGAGGGGGACTGCTGGCATGGGGTCACTCCAGCAGAGGGCCTGGCCTTCTAGGCTGTGTCCTTAGTAAGCCCAGCCATTTGCTGTGGCATTTGGTGACTGGTGGTTGTGCTCCCCCGAGTCCTGAGTCACTCTTTGTAGAATGAGGAGGTCAGACCAGTGGCTGGAAACATGTGGGCAAAGAGTGGTGGTTTAGGCCAGGGGGGCATTGGTAGTGGTTATTCCCATGGTGCTCCTTGAGGCCAGGCCAGCAGCAGTCTGCCAGTAGCATTGGATAGCTGGTAGACCAGAGAATCCTTATTTTTGTTGTTGGATTTTTTTGTTTGTTTGTTTAAAGACTGGACCTCATTATGCAGTTCAGCCTGGCCTCAACTCTTGGTGATTCTCCTGCTTCCACCTTCTGAATGTTGGGATTATAGGCACCACCATGCCTAGCCTTGTTTTAGTTTTTTGAGACAGGGTAGTTCAGGTTAGGCTTGGGGTCACTTAACCTGTCTGGAGCCTGGGTACATAAGGGGGAGGTTGTGATGTGTGTGTGTGTCTGTGTAGCTCCGGCTGGGTACATAAGGGGGAGGTTGTGATATGTGTGTGTGTCTGTGTAGCTCCGGCTGGCCTCAAACATATAGCAGTTTTCCTGCCCTTGGCTCCCAAGTGTTAGGATGGTGTGCCACCATCCTCAGCTTGAACCAGATAATTTTTTTTTTTTGTGGTACTGGGGATTGAACTCAGGATATTCTACTGAGCTATCTCCTTGGTCCTGAACCAGATTATTTCTGAGGTCCCTTTTGGCCCTGATGTGCTATAAATTCCTGTGGTGGGATTTGGTTCCTGGGAGATGGGTGCTTTGCTTGGGGTGGTGGAAAGACCCCTAGGTGGGGTAGGTGATGGTAGGTGCCTCAGGGATGGTCTGGAGGCCATGGAAGCAGCTTTGGCTCCTTGCTACTAGGGCCTTTCTCCAGCTGGGGACATCAGACCCTGACTCACAGGCACAAGAGCCAGAGCTTCCAGTGTGGCAGGGACCAGGCCAATTAGAGGGCTCTGTCCCTAAAGTGATGGTGACTTAGAGCAGGGACTTCTCTGATCTGTGGTCGATACCAACCATGGCAAAATACATTAGAGTGAAAAATACAAGCGAAGGTTTTTTTTTTTTTTTTTTTTTTTTTTGTCTTTTTTTGAGACAGGGTCTCACTATGCAGTTCAGGCTGGCCTTAAGCTCACTTTGTAGCTCAGGCTGGTCTCGAACTCACAACAATCCTCCTGCCTCAGCCTCCCGAGTGCTGGGAGGTTTTGTTTTGCCTGTGGGCCCTGGACAGCTGTTTCCTGGATGTTTCTGAGACTCTCTGGGCCTTTTTGTTTTACTTTGTTTTTGAGATTGGGTCTCGATGTAATCCAGGCAGGCTTGCACTCAGTCCTCCTGCCTCTCAGCCTCCCCAGTGCTGGAACTAGAGGTGTGTGCCACATTGCCAACTCTCATTGTTTAAACTAATGAACTAATGGTTAGATAGCAGATACCCCCCAGGGTGAGTGCTGTTCACTGTCTCAGAATATAGGAAGTCCCTGATTTTTTTTTTTTTTTTTTTTTTTTTTTTTTTTTTTTTTTTTTTTTTTTTTTTTTTGTCTTTTTGAGACAGGGTCTCACTATGCAGTTCAGGCTGGCCTTAAGCTCACTTTGTAGCTCAGGCTGGTCTCGAACTCACAACAATCCTGCCTCAGCCTCCCGAGTGCTGGGATTACAGGCCTGTGCCACCACGCCCGGCTTGGAAGTCCCTGATTTAATGAGTTCCATTCCAAAATAATTGTATGTAAGTGCATTCATTTGTAAGCTGTGAGGCTTATACAGCACACCTATGACAGTTCCTGCACAAAAGTTCATAGATTAGGAACTTATTGCAGCTGTGGCTTGGGGTCACTTAACCTGTCTGGAGCCTGGGTACATAAGGGGGAGGTTGTGATACATGTAGGTATCTGTCCACCGGAGAAGTAATGTTTATGTAGGAGCCGTTAGTTCTAGGTTAATTTGCCCAACCACTGCAACTCAGCCTGGTGTGTGTGTGTGTGTGTGTGTGTGTCTGTGTTTTAGGGAAGATCTGCAAGGTGTTCAGGATCTCATTACTATATCACTTGTAGTGATCATTTATAGCCTCCCAAGAGCTGGGATTACCCAGCATGCACCACCACACCCAGTCTCAATTGCCATCTCACTGTGCCCCAGGGGTGGGGCTGGCCTGGGGATCTAACCTCCAGCCCCTGCACCTGCTTACAGGTGCGTTAATCTGCTGAGCTATTTAGCCAGTCCTCCAGCTTGTTTAAGGACTTGAACTCCTTGAGGATAATTTATTTTTACTTTTTGTGGAATAGGACTATCCTTGAACTTACTTTGTTACATCTCTCGTTGCTGGGACAAAATACCCAACACCCAAAATGAAGGAAGGAGGGGCCTGTGAGATAGCTCAGCAGGCTAAAGCTCCTGATTAGACAAACATAGGCAAATGTAGGGACAGTGGTTTGATCCCTGTCCCTTGCACCACATGTACCAGGCCCACTCCCAGGGCAGGCTGAGCTGGCCACTGACATCAGGCTTGGTGGCACGTACCTGTAATCCTAGCACTGGGGAGGCTACAAACAGGAGGATCACTATGAGTCTGAGCTGCATAGTAAGACACTGTAACAACCAAATACAGTAAAAAAAAAGTTTTATTCAGCTCACAGCTAGTGGAGGTTTCAGGCCATATTCAGCCGGCTCCAAGGGGCACGAAGCAGAGAACAACAGCTTGTGGCTAGAGCAAGAGCACAGTGAGTGAGTAACTGCTGCTCAGGCTAGCCCGACACTTTCTGGTCCTTATATTGTAATGCAAATTACCTGCCCCAGGTGCGTGCAGCATCACACCCACCATAATCACAAACTCCAGGAGCCTGCCCCATAACTTTAGGAAGGCAACTAGACAAACCATAATACTCACTATGTATTCTAGTCTGCAATCCTTTCTCAGCCAAGTGCTAAGTTCACAGGTGTGTGCCATCAAGCACAAGTACAGCAAGGTTAATTTAATTTTGTATGTTAAATTAAGTCCTTCCCAGGTTTTCCTTGAGTAACTAATGATGACATAGAGAAAACTGGGTCCTTGTTATTTTAGCTCTAATCTGGGACTTTTCCCCCTATTTCTCTTGATCCATTGAGTTTTCTGGGGCTCCTGTCAGGCTCACCCTTGAAGCAGTGTCTCTCTCTGGTCAGGGTCCCGGCTGTACTGTTACTCTGCTTTCCTTTTCAGGTACAGAGTTCCTCTCCTGGCCTCTACTTCTGCTTTGAAACAGCCCCCATTTACCATCCCATCTCGCCCTTCCTCCTGTCTCTGTTCCTTTTTTTCTGTCCCTCCATCTCTGTCTCTTTCCCCTCCCTTTCCCTGTCTCTCATTTAACGTTATTCTTTCCTTCCCTTTTCTTTCTGGAAGGGAATTGAACCTAGGACCTTTACACTGAGCCACATTTTCAGCTCAATTTGCCACAGGCTGTCTCAGCCTCTGCTGGGGTTATAGGTATGCACCAACAAACCAGGCTTTCTTTTTTAAAATGTATTTGGTACAGGGTCTCATTACATAGTTCGAACTCATAATGATCCTCCTGTTTTCAGCTTTCCCAGCGCTGGGATTACAGGCATGTGCCACCTTGTCTGATCTTGGTGGTCATCTGGTCTCAGAGGCCAGCTCAGTGCACCCTAGGGTGGGTGGGACCAGCATAGCATGTAGTGCTAGGGATTGCTGGGTCCCTGTACTGCCCTAAATAGGCACTTAGTCTGCGAACTATCTTGCCAACTCTTTTTATTTTTTGAAACAGGGTTGCACTGTGTAGCTCAGGCTGGCGTTGAACTCACTATGTAGCACAGGTTGGTCTCAAACTCACAGTGAACCTCCTGCTTCAGCCTCCCAAGTGGTGGGATTACAGGCTTGTGCCACCACACCTGAACCTTGCAAATTTAAGAATAATTTCTCTTAGTAGTTACCTTTTAAGCTGGGACAGTCTTGTGCATGATGCTTCTCAATTTTGCCAGCTCTTCTGTTGGCACGGATAACAGTGTTCTGACTGTCCTCCTGTAGGATCGTTGCTTCTGCCCTGTGGGTGGGGTGGACTATCCAGCAGAGAAGAAGGGGACTTGAAAGCAGGGTTTAGAGTAAGTCATGAGCATGTGGACGTACAACTCCTGCCTGTCTTGAGGAATTGCCTGAAAGACCGGGGTTAGGATCAGATAAACTGCCACGTCCACTGGCAGTAGTGCTGAGCCCTCAGAAAGTTGCTCCAAGGCAGCCTGGAATAATATTCAGTATCCCTGAAACAACCAAAAGCCCCAAATTCTGAAAGTGGTGGTGAAAATCACCATAGTTAATTTTTTGTATCAGGGGATTGTTTTGTTTTTGGTTCTGTAGTTCAGGATGGCCTTCACTGGCCTTAAACTCACAGTGATCCTCCTGACTTAGCTTCCCAAGTGCTGAGTTTATAAATGTGCACCACCATGCCTGATCTAAAGTTTTTAAAAATGTGATCAATTTGATAAGCTAGAAATGGTTTCTATTTATTGTATTTATTGGCTGTTTTTATTTATTTTATTATTTTTTACTTTATTTTTTATTTTCTTTATGTACTAAATACATAAAGACCCCTACAGGGTCTCACTGCACAGATCAGACCTGTAGTGATTCTTTTGTTTTCAGCCTCCCAAATGCTGGGATTACAGGCAGCACCACCACACTGTCTCAGTCACCATCTCAGTGCACCCTGTGAGTGGGGCTGGCATGGGGTGCTGGGGATCAACCCTGGTCCCTGCATCTGCCTAGGCAGGCACTTTAGTCTGCTGGGCTATCTGGCTGGCCTTTGTGGCTGTTTTTAAAGACAGGATTTCTATTAGGTACATTTGTCCTTGGGCTCACTCTGTAGGCCATTATGTCCTCAAATTTGATATGATCTTCCTGCCTCAACATCTTGAGTGCTGGGATTATAGGCATGAATCACCATGCCTGATTTTCATTATTAATATTTTATATTTCTCTAATATTTTGTATATCTTGAATATCTTATGACTTTTAAAAATATGTTGATTATCTCTTTGTATTTTGTCCTTTGGATTACCTGCTTATCACTTAAGCCACCTTTCTTTTACTTATCACTGAGTTCTGTTCTGTGTTTTGTTTTGAGATAGGGTCTCACTATAGTTCAGGATGGCCTTGGGTTCTACTCTTTTTTGCTTTGTTTACATGAATAGAACTTTTTGCTGGTTGTCCTTTCTTTACAGTTTCTTTTGCTTTTATAGTAGGGTAGTTTCAGGTCGGGGAGATAGCTCAGTGGCATAAGAGCCTGCCTGGCAAGTGCAAGTCCTGAGTTCAATCACTGGTACCACAAGTTTCATTTGTTTTCTACTTGCAGAAACACCTAGATTTGGTGAGTTCCTTGATCATTGTTAATTTATTGCTGTTGGTTTTGGATTTCCTTACCTGGGCTGAGTAGAAAACAGGCTGTGAACTTTTTTTTTTGTTTGTGAGACAGGATCTCATTATGCAGTGCAGGTTGGCCTTAACTTACTGTGTAACCCATGCTGGCCTTGAACTGGTGATCCTCCAGCCTCAACCTCCTGAGCTCAAGGATTACAGGTGTTACCTGTAATTTGGTACAGGGTCTCACTATGTAGCTTGGACTCATAGTGATCCTCCTGTTTTCAGCCTCCCAAGTGCTGGGATTGGAGGCACACAACAGTACACCCCGACTTGGTTGTGGCCCAGCGCACCCGTGCAGCATGCAGGACTTGGGAACAAACTCTGGTCCTTGGCTTGCCAAAGCAGGCGCTTAGTCTATTGAGCTCTTTCACCAGCCCTGAACTTTGAATTTTAAAAAGGTTTTTTTTTGGTCGTTCAATTGGTGTATGTTTGTGATATATGATAATTACATTCACTTGGGGATATATTACATAATATATATACATATTATTATTTTTGATACCTACTGCCCATCTCCAAGAAGTCTGTAAGGCTTCAGTTTTGTTACTGAAAACTTTAAGGAGGTTTTTTTTCTGCTGATGATCAGAGCAGCCACACCATTTGCTCACTCTGCTTTTGTAGCCTAAAATACTTTATTTTTACTTCTTCCTGCTCTCAGCCAGTGTCTGTACTGCCTCTGTGAGGAGAACCTGCTTGCTCCTGGACATCTGAGAGAAAGAAAAGGAAAGAGGAGGAGCATAGGCAAAGTGGGAAGGGAAGAGAGAGGACAACCCAGAGTGAGCATTGTGGTGTGTCCTGATGGTCGTGGTTGCCTACATGGTAGCTCGCTTGGCAGCAGACTTCCTGGGTCACTAGTAAATTCATGTTCCCTGTCTTCATGGTCCTCTTTCTAGATGGAGAGACAGTCATTTGTTCTGCCCAGAAGCTCCACCCTGTAAGGCATTCTGTCGATCCATTTTGATAATTTGCATGCACTGTGTCTCCTGGGGACTTTCCTTATAGGCAGGTATCTTCTCTTCTGTGAGACTTCCTGAGCCTTACTTGGGTTTTGTGGAGGGCTTGCAAGGGACAGGAAACCAGAACTGTAGACCCACTGACCCCTTGAGGGAAGGGTGTGCCTCTGCCCTGCTACCTCTGTGTTTCTGAGTGTTCCCCCCCCTTTTTAAATATACAAAAGAAATCTCTTAGCTTCCAAAAAAGTTTTTTTTTTTTTTTTTTTTTTTTTTAGTAAAAACTGTATTTGAATTCTATTTTTTTCTGTACTTAGGATCAACCTTGGGACCTTGGGCTTGCCAGGCAAATGCTTATGCTGCTGAGCTGTATCATCAGCTCAAAGTTGTTTTTTTTTTTTTTAAAGAGAGGAAAGAAAAAAATAAAAATGATACATCCCCAAAAAGATTTGGAAAATAATATAGCAGTAATTTCACCATCTGCATGTTTTTTTCTTTTAATTGTGTATCAAATCCATAGGTTTGAGGCCAGGGAGATAGCTCAGTAGAATAAGTGCTTGCCTGGGAAGCACAAGGGCCTAAGTTCAATTCCCAGTCCCACCCCCCAAATCCATAGTTTTATGTTATCAGACTGACATTTTTTTTTTCTTTTTTTTTTTGGCCATACTGGGGATTGAACTCAGGACCCTGCACTTGCCAGGCAAGTGCTTATTCCATTGAGCTATCTCCCCGGCCCCTGACAATATTTTTGTATTAATGTTTTTAAATTTAACATTATATGTAATGTTCTGTACTGCTGTATCAATTTCATGATTAGAACTTTTGTTCTATACATGGAAGGCTAAGGCAGGAGGGTTAGAGTTCAAGGCCAGCTTGGGTTACAAAGTGAGCCCAAGCCCAGCCTGAGCTGCACAGTGAGACCTTGTCTCAAAAAGAAAAAAAAAAGCAATTTTTATTGGTAGCAATAGTCCAATTATTTAATCATCCTCTTCTCTTGGATATTTACCTGTGTGTGTATGTTTCTTCTATACTGCTGTTGTTTTCTTTCTTTGTGCTATGAATCAAACTCAAAACCTTGCGCTTGCCAGGCAGGTCCTGTGCCATGGAGCTGTATCCCTAGTCCTGTTTTTTCTTTAAGATAGGCTCTTGCAGCCAGGCATGGTGGCGCATGCTTGTAATTCCAGCACTCAGGAAGCTGAGGCAGGAGGATTGTTGTGAGTTTGAGACCAACCTGAGCTACAAAGTGAGCTTAAGGCCAGCCTGAACTGCATAGTGAGACTCTGTCTCAAAAAGACACACACACACACACACACACACACACACAAAAGATAGGCTCTTGCAAGCTACGTTGCCCCTCACTGATCCTCCCCGATTGGGCACTGAAGTACTGGATGGGGAGGGCACACTTAAATGTCATGATGCCACACAGTCTCCGAAAGCTGAGGTAAGAGAATTGCAAGTTTGAGGCCTGCCTGGGTAATTTAGACTGTCTCAAAATTTAAAATAAATAAATAAGATTGGGAATGTAGCTCAATGTAAAGGCTCTGGGTTCAATCCCCAGTCCCCAATACCCCCTGAAAAAGTGATCTTCTCTGCTCAGCTTCCCAAGAGCTGGACTATAGGCAGGCACCACTGTGTCTAGCTTCTTTGTACTGTTTTAATGCTTTTAGCATTGTAATTTTGTGTATGACTTTTGGGAATTTTTCTTCTTAGGATAAATATCTTGAAGTGGGCTTCTTGTTCTCTCTGAAGTTTACCACTTTCCTGACACTGTTGAGCAACTAACACTTTTTTCTAAAAGAGCTGTGCCAATCTGCTTGAATGGTTTCCAGCATTAATGTAGTATAAAGAATGTGTAAACCAGAAAGGGCCTGGCGTGGTGAAACAGATGTAGGATTTACGGTCTGAACAAGGGGTGGAGATGGCAGAGTTGCTTTTTCTTCCTCCTGAAGGTTTGGGCCAGACAGCTTCAAGCTGCATGCATGTGCGAGTGAGGTGGCTCCTCTGTTGGCTGTGCAGTTCTATAGCTTTGCTTCACTGGATGGTGAAGGAAGTGGGGACATGAAGTTAAAGTTGTATGGTTGTTCTAGTTTTTGTGTATTACATTAAAGTAGAATTTAGTCTATTCCCAGATTGTCACCTGGCCAATTTGGTAACTACAGGGCCTACAGGGTGTACAGGGTCTCACTACATGGATTGGACTTCTAGTGATCCTCCTGTTTTCAGCCTCAAGTGCTGGGATTATAGGTGTGCCCCACCACACCTAGTCTCGGTTGCTCAGTACTGACCATTGAGTTTTATTTCCAGCTCTTTATATTTATTTATTTGTATTTAGGACAGGGTGTACAGGGTCTCACTGCGTAGATCAGATTAGTAGTGATCCTCCTGTTTACAGCCTCCCAAGTGCTGGGATTATAGGCATGTGCCCCCATGCCCAATCTCAGTTGCCATCTCAGCACACCTCAGGGGCAGGGCTGGCACAGCACTCTGGGGATTGAACCCCAGCCCCTGTGCTCTGCCTAAGCAGGTGCTTTAGTCACTGAGCTATCAGGTCGGCCCTGGTTTCTTTGGGTTTATTCATCAACCAGTAACAACTTTGGAGAAAAATGTCAAGGAATCAAGTGTGTTTGCTGAATAGAAAAAAAATTGCCTAGGTAAGAGTTGATGCAGTCAGCTGTCATGTGTGAACCAGGTTTTCTAAAGGAGGGAAGAGTTGAACCATGCTTGAGAAGAGTGGCACTAGATGTGGTGGTTCACACCTATAATCCCAGCACTCAGAAACTGATACAGGAGGATCACTGAGAGTTTGAGGTCAGCCTGGGCTACACAGCAAGACCTTGGCCAAAAAAAAAAGAAAGAAAAGAAAATAGGGTGGTACTGTGGGCTGGCTGTTTTCTAGTACAGTTCATTAAGAGGGTGCTCACCCAGTATATTGGGTTGTGTGGGTCAGGTATGCCCTGTCTCATGGCCATACAGGCCCCAGGACTTGTAGGCCCTGCCAGATAGATACCACTATATGGAAGTTTGTCTTTCCATCTCTTTCTTAGATTCCAGCATTTTAGGACCATCTTAGGATAAGACTTAGCATGTGACTTCTTGTTGTAGAATATGGAATTCTGCAAGGCTGTGTCAGTGCATGTCAGGGACATTTTGAAGATGATGTCAGAGTCTGGTGTGGTCCCAGTGGTCGCTGATTGTGTCCTGTTTGTGTTTCAGCCTTTGGTGAGCCTCCAGCCATGGGGGATATGAAAACCCCTGATTTTGATGACCTTCTTGCTGCCTTCGACATCCCAGACCCCACAAGCCTTGATGCCAAGGAAGCCATCCAGACTCCCAGCGAGGAGAATGAGAGTCCCCTCAAGCCCTCAGGCATGTGTCTGGATGAGAGTGTGACCCTGTCTCACTTAGGATCCGCCCCAGATGTGCCAGCTGTGAGTGTCATTGTCAAGAATACCAGCCGCCAGGAGTCATTTGAGGTGGAGAAAGACCACATCACCCCCAGCCTCCTGCACAATGGCTTCCGGGGCCCAGATCTGCCTCCAGATCCCCCCAACTGTGGGAAGTTTGACTCCACTTTCTTAAATGGAGATAGTACCAGGAATTTCCCTAGCAAGCTGGAACCTCCCAAGTCTGAGCCATTACCCACCTTCAACCAATTCAGCCCGATCTCTAGTCCAGAGTCTGAGGATCCCATCAAAGATAATGGGTTTGGGATAAAGCGCAAGCATTCGGACAGTTATTTCCCACCCCCTCCTGGGTGCGGGACTGTCGGGGGCTCAGTACTGGAGGCCTTGTCCAAGTTTCCAGTTCCAGAACTGCACATGTTTGATCACATTTGTAAGAAAGAACCCAAGCCTGAGCCTATGCCTTTGGAGAGCCAGGAGGAGCACGCACGAGGAGGACAGAAGGTAGCAGAGCCCCATAGAGAGCTGGATTCCAGCCGCTTCTTTGGGGAAGCTTTGGAATTTAACAGCCATCCTGGCCACAGTGTCAGCGAGCCCAAAAGGCCCACTCCAGAGCTGGCAGCTTGCTCATCTGTGCCTCCCAGGCAGCGTCTCAAGCCTGCTCATTCCAGGCTGTCCTCTTGTGTTGCAGCCTTGGTGGCCTTGCAGGCCAGAAGGGTGGCCAGTGTCACCAAGGAGGATCAGCTTGGCCACACAAAGGATCCCTCAGGGGCAGCCAAAGAGGTTTCCAAAGGTAGCCCCAAAATGCCCAAGTCACCAAAGAGTCCCCGGAGCCCATTGGAGGCTGCTCGGAAAAGCATTAAGCCATCAGACAGCCCACGGAGCATTTGTAGTGATGGTAGCAGCAGGGGCTCCCCATCCGTGGCTGCCAGCTCCCCACCAGCCATCCCCAAAGTCAGAATCAAAACCATAAAGACATCATCAGGGGAAATCAAACGGACCGTTACCAGGATCCTGCCAGACCCTGATGATCCAAGTAAGTCCCCTGTGGGGTCACCTGTAGGGAGTGCCATTGCTGAGGCCCCCAGCGAGGTGCCAGAGGATGAGGGCACAGCCCTGCCTCTGGAGGGGCACCTTCCAGAGGAAGCCACACATTCAGGGAGCTCCCAGGGTGACAGGAAAGGGGATGAGAATGTGACAAAGGCTGGTGACTCTTCATCTCCCTGTGGCAGTTCTGCTCCCCAGGTCCCCAAGGGGGCAGTCCAGGGCTTGAAGATGAGCAAAAAGCAACAGAACACAGCTCTGCAGGCCCCGGCCCCTGCCAGTCTCCTGCCCAAAGCTGTGCACCTGGCCAACCTCAACCTGGTCCCCCATAGTGTCGCTGCTTCAGTGACTGCCAAATCCTCCACACAGAGACAGAGCCAGCCCCAGCTCACACAGATGTCAGTGCCCCTGGTGCACCAGGTGAAGAAGGCTGCCCCCCAGATTGTGGAGGTCTTCAATAAGGTCCTGCACAGCTCCAACCCCGTGCCCCTCTACGCACCCAATCTCAGCCCACCTGCAGACAGCAGCATCCATGTGCCGGCCAGTGGCTACTGCTGCCTGGAGTGCGGGGATGCATTCGCCTTAGAGAAGAGCCTGAGCCAGCACTACAGCCGACGCAGCGTCCACATTGAGGCCCTCTGCACACTCTGCTCACAGACGCTGCTCTTCTTCAACAAGTGCAGCCTTCTCCGGCATGCCCGTGACCACAAGAGCAAGGGGCTCGTCATGCAGTGCTCACAGCTGCTTGTGAAGCCTATCGCCGCTGACCAGATGTTCGTGTCGGTGCCCATGAGCACCTCAGCCCCCGTGGCCTCAGCTCCTTCCTCATCTCCCAAACATGGTGCCACCTCAGGCAACAACAGCCCCCCACCCCCAGCTTTTCCACTCTACCCAGACCCTGTGAGGCTCATTCGGTATGGAACCAAATGTCCTGAATGTCACAAGCAGATGCGGGACTACATGGTCCTGGCTGCACATTTCCAGAGGACGTCGGAGGAAACCGAGGGGCTGGTAAGCAGGCCCTGGCTCCAAGGGCTCCATGTTGGGTGCCAGGAGCACACCCAGATGCGGGAGCATTGGTGGGGTCTTGATGTCTCACAAGAAGATTCTGGTTCACCTGGACACAGCACCTGGTGTTTACTGGGGGACAAGTCCGGCTCTTAATGAGGGGAGACCCTGAAGATGTGGTGAATGGGTTGTGACTGCCCCACGGTCCACTCCGTCCCCAACCTCCGGGCAGCGGGCCTATTGTCAGGCCCGGGTGGGGCCTTGGCTGGATCACCGCCTGGGGGTTGGCAGGTGTCAGCAACCAACCTGGCTTGTTCCCAAAGAACCTGGGACCTGGGTGGGTGAATCACTGTCCCTGTGTCTCACTCTGTTCATTCAAAGACCGTGTCTTTAGTAAGTTGTTGTTTTGTCCTGTCATGGCCATGCTGTCTTGCATATTTCCCTTTGGGGTACTGCGGCAGGGCCAGTGGCAGGCTGGTGTGGGAGGAAGGAGGATCAGGTAGAGGATGCATGGGTTCAGTGGCCCCCTTCTCTTACCCAGAATCACACTACTGCTGACGCCAATTCTTGGCTATGCTTGCTGAGCTCGTTGTTTTAGGAGGCACTCTGCACTGGTGGCTGTCTGTGGTAGAAGGGCCTACCAAAGAGATGGTCTGCCAACATACTCTCACCTGTCCTTTGCAGCCAGTACTAGAGGACCTGGGAGGGCTGCAGATCACTTTGTGCATCTCAACTCACCCAGGACCATGCTGGTGTTGCTGCCAGTAGGTCGCACACATTTTCCCAGGGCCTGCTGTGCAATGGGCCTCATGCTACATGAGGGATGCCACTTTCCTATGGGAGTGCTCAACAGCTCAGCAAGGGCAGCTGTCCCTATCCAACAGCTGCAATGGGGGACAGACTGAGATTGGGGCTAAAATAGATGATGAACCTAGTTGCACAAAGTGCCCCAGTGACATTAATTCATGGTGACTTGCAGGCGTAGGGACTGTGGCACAGATACGACATTTCATCTGGGCCTGAGAGGTTGAGTTTGGAGGAGGAGAGGGGTGGGTGTGCTGGCATATGGAGCAAAGATCTGAGCTCAGGCCTTGTGGCTGAGGTGCATGGGGAGACGCTGCAGCACAATGCTGAGGAAGGGGGAGCTCCAGTCTGCTAAATCTCTGGGTTTCTTGAAGTCCAGAGTGCCTCAGGGTCACTCTGTGACCTCTCATCCTCTCCTTCTTGGTATTTTCCTGCCAGGGAATCACATGGAGAGTGGTCAGTCCCCCTTCTCTGGGGCTGTGGATGCTCTGCAGGCAGATGTCCCAAGTGGGGCTAGGTTTCTTTCTGATTCTGTGATGTAGACCTGGGGCAGAGCCTTTGGTTTTTCATCCCGTGTCTTACCATCTTCTGAAGTCTGCGTAGGCAGAGGTCAGGGTTTGAGAGCCCACACTGGCACTCTTGTCACCCACCTTCAGTGCTTTTCTCCCCTCTGGGGAGGCCGGTGGGCTCTCAGCTCCTGGAGTCCTGCATGCCCATGCCCTGCTGCCATGGAGATGGCCTGAGCTCAGGAGGACGCTGAGGCACTTGAGCTTTGAGATTTCAAACTGGCGTCAGTGACCATTGGGCTGCTGGGTTTCTTTGTGACAATCCCAGCTTCAGTGTCCAGGCAAGGGTTGCATAGATAGGGTGGGGCAGGCTCTGAACCAGTGCAGGGCTGCAGGATGGCAGCTTGGATTTCTGTCTTCTGCCTGGACAGTTGCCTACTGTCCATCGGCCTCCCTCCCAACAGACCTTCTCATCTTCCCCCTTGGCCCGAACTACCTTGGGAGGGGGAAGTCCACACGGAGGAAACTTTCCTTTTTCTTTCTTTTTTTTTTTTTTAAACTCTCTTTACTTTTTATTATTATTATTATTATTATTATTATTATTATTATTATTATTTATTTATTTATTTATTTATTTGTGGCAGAGCCAGGGATTGAACTTAGGCCCTTGTGCTTGCCTGGGAAGCACTTATTCCACTAAGCCATCTCCCCTGCCCCTCCTTTTTCTTTCTTGTTCTATTGTCATTATCACATTGTCATATTTCTTAGTATTATCTAAGGCAAGTTCACACTTGCAGTTATGTAGGGAAAAGAAGTCTTATATATAGCTCAGTGGCAGGGTGCTTGCCTAGCAAATGTGAGGCCCTGGTTAAAAAATTGTTTTATGGGGCTGGAGAGATGGCTCAGTGGAAGAAGCACTTCCCTGGCAGGCACAAGGTCCTAAGTTCAATTCCTGGTTCTGATAAAAAAAGAAAAAGAAAAAAAATATATATATATATGTATAATATTTGTGTTTGTTTTTTGCTAATTTTATTTTGTAATGCTGGGGATCAAAGCCAAAGCACTGTGTATACTAGATAGGTGTTGTGCCACTGAGCGACGCCCTGGCAGTGCCTTATTTGAAATCAGCACCCAAACATGGGCCACATGCTATACTGTGTTTCTGTCAGCTCTGTTACTTGTTCTGTGGCCTGCCTTCCCATCCCACCCCAACATGGCCTGGCTGAAGAAACTGAATCATACATTCTGAGAATTTTCTAGGAGTCCTGAGGGCCACTTTCTCATATAGATAATTTTTCCTCTTTGCACCATATTTTGTTTCCAAACCAAAATTTAAGAAGAACACTAACTGTAATTCAGTGGTGGAGAGCTTACTCAGCACACACTGGGCCTTGTGTCCCATCCCCAGCCTGAAAACAAAGCAAGTTGCTTACGGCCTTGCCTGCCTTCTTTCCTATTCCCCTCCCCTCCCTTGCCTTCCCCTCCCATTCTTTTTTCTTTTCCTTTCTTTCAGTAGTACTGGGGATGAAGCCAGGGCCCTTGCATCAGTGAGGCAGCATTATGGTGGGGAGACTGTACATTGGGGTAGGAGCTGTCATGGTGAACCATCAGGAGGAGGACAGGAGACCCGGCTGGGCCTGTGGCCACTGTCTTTGTATTCCTGAAATGGCGCATTCTGCATGCAGGATGTATTTTCTCGTTTCTTCAGACCACTGCTGAGCACTTCTTTTCAGAGCACTTCTTTCCTTCTTTTCAAGGAACAGAAAGCATTCCTAGCCCTTTTTTAGTTTTTATCTGGAGACAGGGTCCTGCTAGGTCCCTGAGTTGTCTAGGCTGGGTTCAAACTTTTGATTTTCTTGACTTTGCTTCCCAGAGTGCCACAAATACAGATGTGTGCCACTGTGCCCAGCTGCATAGTTTTCAGTGTTGGTCAGTAGGAGGAAGGTAGGAGGGACAAGAGAGAGGAAGGAGGAAGCGAGAGAGGACTTGAATGAGATTGAGATGCAGTTTTAAATATGAAGGGGCAGGGACTAGGGAGGTAGCCCAGCAGTCTTAGGTGCCTGCCTGGCAAGCACAAGGACCCAAGTTTGATCCCTGGTGCCACTTGATCCCAAGTTGTGCTGGTCCCAGAACCCCAAGCTTGGTGATGCATGCCTGTAGCCCCAGTGCTGAGATAAGAGAATCACTGAGTCTGAGCTGTGTAGTGAGACCCCATGCCAAATAAATAAATATTTAAAAAAGATGGGGTAAACCCAGCACTTGAGAGGTTGACACAGGAGGATCGCTGCAAGTTCAAGGCCAGCCTGGGCTACATAGTAAGACCCTGTCTCAAGAAAACTAAGAAAGAAAAAGGCAGACTACCTTTTTTGTCCCCCCCCCCCCCCCCGGTCATGGTTGCAGGAGAGTTACAGGAGACGCAGATGCCTGATTATCTTTTAATGATACTGACTTGATTATTGAGTTTAGGTAGTGATGTTCTGATCCCTTCATTATAAAGTTCTTTTTTTCTTACGGTATTGGAAGTCAAACTCACTGAGGTACATTCCCAGCCTTTTATTTTTATTTTTGTATTTTAGGGAAGGGTCTACAGAGTGTTCAGGGTCTCATTACTAGATCAGATTTGTAGTAATCTTCCTGTTTAAAGCCTCCTAAGTGCTGGGATTACAGGCGCATACTACCATGCCCAGGCTCAGTTGCTCTCAGCACGCCCCTGGGATGGGGTTGGCACAGCAGGCTTGGGGATTGAACACCTGCTTGCAGGTGCTTTAATCTGCTGAGCTATTTGGCTGGCCCTCCTAGCCTTTTAAATTAAGAAAAAAATTTTGGAGAGAGAGGGTCTTACAGTGTAGTCTAGTATAGCCCTGAATTCATTAAGCGGCCTTGGCTGGCCTTGCCTCAGCCTACCTGTCAGGATTACAGGTATGTATGTATCACAACACTTGACTGTTTTTTTTTTTTTTTAAAGACAGACTCTTGCTGCATACTTCAGGTTGGCCTGGAGTATGTGGCCCAGGCTGACCTTGAACTTACAGCAATCTTTCTCCCTCAGCCTCCCCAAGTGCTGGGATTACAGGCATGTGCCACCATGCTGAGCCTAATTTTTGAATTTTGAGACAACATCCCACTAAATTGCTGAGGCTGGCTTGGGATTTATGATCCTGTTACCTCAGTCTCTTACGTAGCTGAGAGTATAAGCATATACCACCATGCCTGGGAAGCTCCCTATCTTTTACCTAATGATTTCATTTTATTTTTTGTTTGTTTGAGACAGAGTCTCATTGTGTAGTCCAGGCTGGCCTTGATGTTGTAGTCAGCCTCCCATGTGCTGGGATTGTAGACATGCTTCCCTGTGCCCAGCCCATTAATTTTATTTTATTTGTTTGTTTTATTTATCTTTTTGAGACAGTCTTATGCACTTTAGGCTGCCTTGAGCTCACTTTGTAGCCCAGGTTGGTTTGGAACTCACAGTGATCCTCCTGCCTTAGTTTCCCAGGTGTTCAATAGAGATTTTTTTTTTTTTTTTTTTTTTTTTTTTTGGTGGAACCAGGGATTGAACTCAGGACCTTGTGCTTGCCAGAGAAGTGCTTACTCCAGTGAGCCATCTCCCCAGCCCTTCCCAGGTGTTCAATAATATTTTAAATCTTGGTAAATACACAAAGTTTCCTAGTTAGCCATCTCTTGAGAGCTGTGTAGAGGTTCTAACAGAGAGCACATCTATTCTCATACCCTTCCTGACAAGATGGCCTGCCTTTATTGGGGGTGGTAATCTCATTGAACCGAAGCCAGCTTCAGGAGGGACACACATGGGGCAGTGAGGTGGGAATGGGATACCTGCCCAGCCAGCCAGGGCAGCCACATCAACCCAAATGCCTTATGTTTTTTTTGTTTTTTTTTTTTTTGGTGTGGAACCTGGGATTGAGCTCAGGCTCTTGCACTTGGCCAGGCAAGCACTTATTCTACTGAGCTATCTTCCTGGCCCTAAATCAACCCAAATGATCAGTGCCATAGGGTGACAGACACTGCAGCTGATCATCCTCTTGCTTCCAGTTAGCCAGTTTTGGGTGTTCAGCTTACCAGGGTTAAGTACATTTACATTGTTGTGCAACCAATCTCCATAATGCATCTTGCAAAACTGAAGCCTGGACCCATTAGACAATGTCCCATTTTAGCCCCTCCTGCAGCCCTTGCCAGTCACCATTCTGATTTGTCTCAGTAAACTTGATTACTCTACGTGCCTCATATGGTGGACTCCTGCAGTGTTTGTTATTTTGTCCCTGGCTTGTATCACTTGGCGTGTCCTCAAGGTTATCCATGTATATAGCTTGTGTCAGAATCCCTGCTTTTTAAAGGCTAAACCTGTACTATGTATGCATGTATGTACTACATTTTGTTTATTCATTAGTTTGTTGAAGGATATTTGGATTTCTTCCTTTTTTTTTGGTGGAACTGGGGATTGAACTCAGGCCCTTGCATTTGCCAGGGAAGTGCTTATTCCACTGAGCCATCTCCCCGGCCCTCTTCCATGTTTTTACTAGTCTAAATAATGCTAACATGAAATAGGGCATAACAGGATCTTTCTTGGGACTTTGCTTTTGAATCTTTTTATTTGCCCAGAAGTGGTATTTTAGATCCTATGGTAAATCTGTTCAATTTTTGAAGAGCAATTGAATTTTTAGCAACCACACTGTTTTATACTCCCACTTAATAGTGTGCAAGGAACTAGCTTCTCCATCTCATCACAGAACATTTATTTTCTTGTATAATACCCACCCTAAGGGGCATGTTGTAATCTCGTGAAGATTTATTTATTTTTGTAGAGCTGGTGATAGAACTCAGTGCCTTTGCATTGAACTACATTCCCAACCTGATTGATTGATTGATTGATTGATTGATTGGCTGGGTCTTGCCAAGTACTGAGTTTCCCAGGCTGTCCTCAAATTGACAATCTTCTGCCTCAGCCTTCCAGAGTGCTGGGATTATAGACATGCTCTGTTGTATCTAGCTGCATGATTTTTTAAAGTAATATAAAATTTTTATGTGTTTTCAAAGTTAAAGTTTTTTTGGGGGGGGCTGTACCAGGGATTGAACTCAGGACCTTGCACTTGCAGGCACACGCTTATGCCACTGAGCTATATTCCCGGCCCCTTTAAAGTTAAAAATATAACAAGGTACACTCAGGGAAGTGTCATTTTCATTCTGACCTCACTCTGCTCCCTTCTTCCTTATAGGCATGAAGCTGTAAAACGGTGTTTGGTTTTATTTTATTTTGTGGAGGCACGGTGTCTTTATGTAATTCAGGCTGACCTTTAACTCCTGCCTCACAGCCTGGCAAGTGCTAGGTTTACAGTTACGTGCTACCATGCCTGGCTCTTTTCAGTTTTATGTATTCCTGTTATCTTTGTGTTTGTATGTATGTGTGTGTATGTATGTGTTTGTGTGCATGTGTGTGTGTGCATGTGTGTGTGTGTGCATGCGTGTTTTTCTTTTACATAAAATTGGTACATTTGCTGCTCTGCATCTAAAATCCATACTTCAAAAAATCTTCTAAAGCTTTATATTACTGAATATCTCAAACATATAAGAGCAGAAAGAACTGAGTGTGATGGTATATATCCATAGTCTCAGCATGTTGGAGATTGAGGCAAGAGGATTACCTAAGGGCAGCCTAAGCCAGGTGTGTGGTGCACACCTATAATCCCAGAACTTGATAGGTTGAGGCAGGAGGATCACTATGTTTGAGGCTAGCCTGGGATACAAAGTGAATTCAAAGTCAACCTGAACTGTATAGGGAGACCCTGTCTCAAAAAACCAGACAAATAAAAAACCTAACAACTGCAACAAAAACACTATCCTGGACTACATAGCAAGACCCTGTCTTTAAAAAACAAAATAAAAATAAACAGGTGAAAAGAATGTTTTAATTCACCCTCCATAAATAACTCAATTTGTGGTTCCATTTACTGTATATATTTTCTTGCCTTCTGCAATTCTCCAATGGATAGATTTTTTTAAAGAGCAGAATATTAGGGGAAAGAAAGCTGTCAAAGAGAGGGACAGAAGAGGGACCCCAGTGGATTGCCCAGGAAGCTATCTCTTTCAAGGATTTTTATAGAATAAAACCATGTGGTGAGGCAGGTCCAAGATGGAGAGCATGGGAATTTAGGTGGGCATGAGGTAGGACAAAACTGTGGTCAACCAATGAGATTAGAAGCACTATTGCTCAGGTAAAATTGATTAAATCAGAATTAAATGGAGGAAGTGAGTCACATAGCAAGTGGGCATAAGTATGGGACAAGGTCTCCTGTTGGGGGTTGGGTTAGTGACTTGGGCTTTTTCAAGGTGAATGAAATCTATTTAGAATATCAATCCCTGATGCTCATCCCTAGGGAAGTATGTGGCTGCATTTGTTTCAGTACTTGAAGCATACAAATTTGTTACCTAAACAAATCTAAAAAACTCTATGAAAGAAAAGCAAACTCACCTCCATCCAATAATCTTGGTGGATGAACCTCAAGTGATACAGGGAAATAAAATTCCCAACCTGAAAGGTGCCTAGGACAAGGTTGTGTTCTCTGAAACCAAACAATAAATTTTAGGAATAGATGGTGGTTAAGAGCAGAATATTTACTGGGGAAAAGAAAGCTTCTGTCCAGGAGAAGGACAAAAGGAGGACCTGAACAGGTGGTCCCCAGATAGATTATTTTTAAATGGATTCAAGTATCACATCTGTAAACACTTGAGTATGTAGTATATAAGCTAAATACATCAGTATGTACATCTAGCATGTGGTATGTAGTTTTCTTTTACTTGAAAGAAACTACGTAAGGGCTGGCCAGATAGCTCAGTGGATTAAAGCGCTTGCTTAGGCAGATGCAGGAGTCAGAGGTTCGATTCCTGGCCTTCTGTGCCAGTCCTGACACGGGTGGGCCAAGACAGTGTTTGAGATTGGGCGTGGTGGCATGTACCTGTAATCCCAGTGCTTGGGAGGCTGAAAACAGAATCAGAACAAGTCTGTTCTGTGTAGTGAGATCCTGTAGATGTTTTACTAACTAAATACATAAAAAAAAAAAAAAAAAAAAAAAAAAGGAAGCTTGTAACAGATACTCAAGGCATTCACCTTACACCACCAAGTTCCTTTGGGCTTAATGGTTTTGGAGGGTTCAGTGCAAGGGCCACCTGTGCCCGGTGTCATGTTAGAGCAGGTTGGGAACAAGAGGAAGAGGCTGGGATCCACAAAACCCTGACCAAAAGACCTGTGTTTCACCCCATTCCATAATGCCACAGGCTAGGGACTGAGCCTTTATTACATAGGCCTTTGGTGAACATTCTAGGTCCTTCAGACTATAAAAAGCTCTTAGTTTATACCAAACTGTAATTTATAGCTTTATAGTGAGCTCTGAAATTTATTTTCTCTAAAAACATAATGACATCATATCAAAAAATTACCAATTTGTGAGAGAGGATCTTTCCGGGCAGTTCAGGCAGCACTTGAATTCAGGCTCACCTCAAATGTGTGGCAGTTCCCCTGTCTCACCATTGCAAGTGCTGGGATTAGGCATGCACTACCACACCTGGTCACATCTAAAAATTAATTCCTTACCAAATCTTTATATAATTATAAAATATCCTAATATGAAGTTAGTATTTACATGTCTCTAATTGTCTTTTTACATTCACTTTTTGAGTCAAGATTCAGTCAAAAGGTGTGTATTCCAACTGGTTGGAAGTAATCTCTTAAAACTTTATCTCTGGGCTAAGAAGATAGCTTAGTAGAATAAGTGCTTGCCTGGCAAGCGGAAAGGCCTGAGTTCAATTCCTGGTTCTGCCAAGAAACAATAACAACAATAAAAAACAAAACCCCTTTTCTCCTCTGTGGTACTGGGGCTGGGTCCGCTAGGCAATTGACCTACACTGAGCTACATCTCAGTTTATCTCTCTCAGTCTTTGAGTTTCTGTTCTTCTGTGCCTGTCTTTTCTGTCACAATTTGTTGAAAACCCTGGGTTATTTGTCCAGGGGAGTCTGTCACTCTGAACAGTTTAGTTAAAGCAGAGCATTTTTTCCTATCTTCCTGACAGTTTGTCCCCTGAGAATGCTCTGCCTCTGGGTCAGTGGCCCTCTCAGGCGACAGTCATACAAGCGCTTCCATTTCACTAAGCAGGCAGCACAGCCATTGTAGGGTGCTGCTGCTGTCTTTGGTTCACCTGAGTTCTTTGTGTGACAAGACAGCTGCGGCTGCAGTCCTGGAGACGCAGAACAGGCAGTTCGTGAGGTGGCATGTGCAGCTTGCTTGAGCATTGGTGTGGACTCGTGGAACTAGGTCTGAGTGTTGCCACTGTCCTACGAAAGCTGGAAAGTAGAGCAATTGGGGGAAGAGGTTCTTAAACTCATCCTGGGAGAACTAGGCTGTTGGAATGGGAAAGCTGCAGGGCTGTGTCACTTCATGACCTGCTTTCTTGGTGTTCTTTCCTAGACATGCCAGGTGTGCCAGATGCTGCTGCCCAACCAGTGCAGCTTCTGTGCACACCAGCGGATTCATGCGCACAAGTCCCCCTACTGCTGCCCGGAGTGTGGCGTCCTCTGTCGCTCCGCCTACTTCCAGACCCATGTCAAGGAGAACTGCCTGCATTATGCCCGCAAGGCGGGCTACAGGTGGGTGCTGCCTAGCCCTTGTCCTGGCATGGCCCAAGGACTAGTCCTTTCCCTAGTTTGGAGCATTAGACTGACTTTTGGTCTTGGAGGTCTAGTGGTGCAGTTGTTGTGTAGTTGGTTGTTGTGTAGACAGACATATTTTAGAGAACAGAGAGCAAGAGGAGCCGGGCATGGTGGCACATGCCTGTAATCCCAGCACTCGGGAGGCTGAGGCAGGAGGATTGTTGTGAGTTCGAGACCAGCCTGAGCTACAAAGTGAGCTTAAGGCCAGCCTGAACTGCATAGTGAGACCCTGTCTCAAAAAAAAAAAAAAAAAAAAAAGACAGAGAGCAAGAGGGCAGAAAATGAGTTTTAAAAAATGAAATACTAAAAAAATTGCCTTTGAAGGTGGGCATGGTGGTACAGACTCAGGAGGCTGAGGCAGGAGAATTGTAAGTTCAAGCCCAGCTTGGGCACCCTATCTCAAAATTTCAAAAAAAGTCTAGGGATGTAGCTTTAGTGATAGAATGCTCCTAGATTTGACCCTCAGTACCACATACACAGAAAAAGAAAGAAAAGAATTTGAAGGGGAAGGTTTTGGGGTGAATGTTTTGATTTGGGGACCTCACTGTGTTGCCTAGCCTGGCCTAGAATTCCTGGGCCCAAATGAACATTGGCCTCAGCCTTCCAAGGAAAGCTGGGGCTACAAATACGTGTGTGCCAATGTGCTTGCTCTGTCTGTCTGTCTGTCTATCTGTCTCCCCTACCTCCTCCCCTTCCTTCCCCCTGTCTTCCCCTCCCATCTCCTCCCTCTCCCATCCCCCCCTTTCTGTTTTGGTACCAAGAATTACCATCCAGGGAGGCCTATGCTACTCAACTATGTCCTTGGTCCTCTAATTGGTTTTATTTTTATTTTTATTTATTTGATACAGGGTCTTGCAGCAAAGTTCAGACTCATGATGGTCCTTCTGCCTCGGCCTCCCCTGCACTGAGGTTACAGGAGTGCACCATCACATCTGGTTTTGGAGCCAGTACAGTGTGTCCGGGGTTCTGGGGCTGGCACAACCTGCAGTGCCAGGGTCCTTGGGCTTGCCTGGCAGGCACTTTAGCTATCTCCCCAGCTCTCTATTTGATTTTAAAAAGTATATAAATTTAATTTGCTCACAAAGTTATTGTGTTGGCATGTTAAATTTAAAATACTATTTTTATAATTTACTAATTGCAATATTTTCAGATGTTCTAGTTTTCAAGTTATCCAATCTTTTTGTAAAACTTGAAACTCAAAGGGCTCTAGTATCTTCGTTTGTTAGTTTTTGTCTGGTTGTGAGAAACAATGCCTAGGAATGGAAAAACGGCTTTAGAGTGAAACCAAGAACACTCCTTTTGTACAGAATCTCCTCTGTATCAAGCTTGATTTTTCTCTTCGCATACTGGGATTGAAGCCAGGGCTTTCATGGTAAGCTACATCCCCATCACCCCTTTTTATTTTATTTTTTAAGATCTCGCTAAGCCACCAAGTTGCCTAGGCTGTATTTGAACTTGGAATTCTCCCGCCTCAGTTTCCTTCAGGGCTGGGATTGTAGGTATGTTCTGCCACACTTGTCTGTTTTTTAATTTTTTGTTTTGTTTTTTATGCTACCACACTTGCATTTTTAAGCAAGAAATCATGTTTGGGAAAAAGATCAAATTAATCAAATCTTACTCTAAAAGTCATAGATCTGCAACTATTACTTTGACCCCATCAGGTATAATTGAAACCTTTTAGTTTATTTTTTGACTTTAAAAGTTAATTTTCACTAAAGTTAGTCTCTTTTCTCCCCCCATTTTATGTATTTGGTACAGGATCTCACTATGTAGCTGGGACTTGTAGTGATCCTTTTGTTTATATCCTCCCCGGTGATGGGATTACAGGCATGTTCCACCATGCCCAGACTTGGTCACCAGCTCAGTGCTCCCTGGGGGTGGGGCCAGTGTGGCATGTGGGACCAGGGATCAAACTCTGATCCCTGGGATCAAACCCTGGTCTTTGAGCTTGTCAAAGCAGGCGCTTAGTCCGCTGAGCTATCTCACTCGCCCTAAGTCACATTTTCTGTTCTTCAGAAATTTAGATTTAGTTCATTTGTCTTTTAAGTAGATTAGATTTTAGCACTGCTGCTAGGTACTCAGTACACAAAGATTTTTGTTGTTGTTGTTTTTGCAGAGCCAGAGATTGAACTCAGGCCCTTGTGCTTGCCAGGAAGTGCTTATTCCACTGAGCTATCTCCCCGGTCCCTCAAATCATAACTTTTATATTTAGTTTCTTGAGAATCTGTCAGTCTTGTTTTTCTCTGTTTTTATTCGCACAGTATATAAAGGGTTTTAAGCTTTACATCCTTGTTAATATTTGCTCTTGTCAGATTCTGTGGTTGTAGTTGTCCTTGTGGGTGTGAATTGGTATCTTATTTACATTTCTCCTGGTGCTAATGGTAATGAGCATGAGTATGTCTGTTCATGTGCTTATTGGCCATTTGTGTCTTTGAGAAATATCTGTTCAGATTTTTCCCATTTTAAAAATTGGATCATCATCTTATTCTTGAGCTGTAAGCATTTTGTGTATATTCTGGACAGAAGTCTCTTATGTACATTTGTAAATATTCCTTCCCATTTAGGGGACATTAATGTTGTTTAGTAAATTCTCAAGATTTTGTGTTTTACTTCACTGAATTCTACAAGAGTTTTACAGTGTTGTTTTATATTATTTTTGCTTTTTCTTGAAGACAGTGTAAAAGCCAAACATATTAAATATGTATATCATTATGCAGTGGATACACATTATATATATATTTAGTGATTTTTAATTTTGTAGCAATTTTTTAAGAGTAGAAAATAGCACTAAAGCAAAAATTACAAATGATAAGAATTTCGCTTAATATAATATGAATTTCACAGTATTTGTTGTAACGCATATCGTAGTCTTCTAACTAGTTATTCATGTTACCAGATATATGCATGCGAAATTAGAAGGAAAAAAATGTATAAGAGGGGCTGGGGAGATGGCTCAGTAGAATAAGTGCTTCCCTGGCAAGCGCAAGGGCCTGAGTTCAATCTCCAGTTCCTCCAAAAAAAAAAAAGGTATAAGAAATTAAGAACAGAAAAAGGGCAAACAATTGAAAAAAGGAGACAAAATACGTATTTTAGAGTTTTATACGCTCTGCTCTGTTGGTAATTTGGGGAGCAGCAGTGATATCATAAGGAAGATAGTTTAGACTGGTTTTGCTTTTTTTTTTTTTTAATGTATTTTGTGCAGGGTCTACATACGCAGCTTGAACTCTAGTGAGCCTCCTCTATTTTCAAACCTTCCAGTGTGTGCACCCCCACCCCTGGACTATTGCTGGCTCGGTGCACCTGGGGGCAGGGCCAGGGTAACATGTGATGCCAGGTTTCAAACCCCGGGCCCTGAGCTTGCCTGCTGAGCTATCTCGCTGTCCCACTTTTTTTTTTTTTTTTGATATGGGGTCTTACTATGTAGTTGAGCCTGATCTTGAACTCAGTATATAGCCCAGGCTGGCCTTCAATTTGTAGCAATCCTCCTATCTCAGCCTCCCAAGTGCTGGGATTACAGGATTAGGGGTTTGCACCACCACACCCAATTCATTTCCTTCTTTTCTCCCCTCCCTCCCTTCCATATTGGAACCAAACTCAGGACCTTGCTCTTGTCATGCAGGTATTTGTGTCACAGGCTACATCCCTGTCTTCTTTCTTTTCTGTTGCTTAGAATCCTTGTTGGCATTCTGCATTCTTTATGGGGAGCCAGTGCATGCAGGACACAGGACACCCTGAGAGCCCCACCCCCGCGTCTTTTTT
Source organism: Ctenomys sociabilis (assembly GCA_004027165.1). NCBI lineage: Eukaryota > Metazoa > Chordata > Mammalia > Rodentia > Ctenomyidae > Ctenomys > Ctenomys sociabilis. The sequence goes on along the minus strand of PVKA01004398.1, from coordinate 46,596 downwards.
TCTTGGCCTCCCTTTGCAAAATATCTATCTCCTTGTTTTCTATTGTCTTTTATTTTGCTCTTTAAATTATTTATATTTTTGGTCTCATATAAAACAAACCACGGGATATTTAAGCTGTGCGTCTATTTCCTTTAATGTTATTATTTCAAGGTGTAAGTATTTTCCTGCAAGGAATTTCAATCATGGTATTTTCTTATTTGTGACCATTAGCAGATTTAAATGTCCTAGGCTATATTCTCCTCTGAAACTTTTGCATAGTTCGCAAAATACAGTTATTCTATAATTGTTTACATTCTTTTAAGAAAAGCTGTCAAAGGTCATGTGATGAGGTTGGATTTTTTTCCTCATTGTGTACATGTGATGGAGTTGGTGCTATTGGAGGCATGTGTCCCTTTCACCCGTGTTCCTACTGTGGATGTTCCCCCTCTCTTCCCTTCCCCTCCATTCCCCTCCCTTTCCTTCCCCTTTCCCTCCCCTTCCCTTCCCCCTCCCCTCCCGTCCCTTCCCTTCCCTTCCCCTCCCCTCCCCTTCACCTTCCCTCCTCTCCCCTCCCCTTCTTTCAATGGTGTTTCACTACACAATTGGGGCTGGCCTTGAACTTACTTTGTAGCCCAGGCTGGCCTTGAACTCCAGAGTGATCCTTCTGCCTCAGCCTCCCAGCACTGGCAATATAGGCAGTTTCTCAAAGCACATTTACCATATCAAATGGGTTTGAAGTGGCATTTGAGAGTATATTTATATTGTTTCTGTAGGAATTTAGTCAAATTGCCCAAAAAAGAGAAAAAAACATTTTACATATATCAAGTGTACTGGGCCACTTTGAATGAATTTAGAAATGTGTGGATTTCTTTTTTTTCTTCTCCTAATTGTAGCAGTGGTTGACACACATGCCACAGCAGGCTGTTTATATCATTGAAAGCTTTGAAAGGTTTTCCATCATGATATTTTACGTAGTATGGAAGCATTTGTGTGTATTAGCAGCTCATGTGTGTGTTTTCTGAAAATTGATCCCAGATCCTCAAGTTTCACTATTTTTTAAAATTTGTTTAATGACAAAGAAAACATAAGTAGCTTGTGTAGAAATTATGTAATTTAGAGGCCAGGGATATAGCTCAGCAGTATAGTACCTGCCTGGTAAGTGCAAGTTCTTGAGATTAAGTCCCAGTGCCCCCCCACCTCAAAAAAGAAATAAAAAATTTGCAATTTACAGCATGTACAGACAGTAATGAAAGCTTATAGATTTCACTGCCAACAGCATTCTGGTTCTGTGAACTATCCCTCATTGTTAATTGATGGCAGAGATTATCCTATAGTCCCCTACCACCCAGCTTCTACTTATACAAGGAAGAAAAAGGATTGTAAGATTCTGGGGTGATTTATGTGGATTGTGAAATTGGCTAGTAAACATAGTAAAGTTAGTATTCAGGAATCAAAGACTTCTTATGTGAAATCTTGTCTCCTTATTTTTTCTTTTTGAGACAGAGTCTACTTATGTAGTTCAGGCTGACTTGAACTCACTGTGTAGCTCAGGTTGGCCTAGAACTCACTGCAATCTGATGACAGGTGTGCACCACCACACCTGCTTGTACTTTCAGTAGAGTGGCAGCCTGTCTTTCATTTGTCTGCTGGCTGTCAAGGTCATAGAGGCAGGAATAACTGCTGGCACTAAGGGAATGTAAAAAGCAGGGACATGGAAGGCATTTCCTTTTAGAAGGGGATCTGTGTGCGTTTGCAACAGGGTGAAACACTGAACTTGTGAGAAGCACCCATAACCTTGAGGATGGGGGCAGGGACAGGCTCATCACATTGAGAGAAGGAAGTTTGTAGAGATGTTTTGAGGTTGAAAAGAGTTTTGTGTGATCTCAATTTCAGAAATCTTATTCAAGGTAATTTTTTATTGAGGACCTGGGTTCTTTATTCATATATTATAAAATTATGTATCTACCAAACAAAACTCAGAAGATATGGATTGGTAGAAGAAATAAAAAGTTTGAGCCAGGCATGGTGGCACATACCTGTCACCCCAGCTACCTGGGAAGTTGGGGTAGGAGGATTACAAGTTCAAGGTCAACCTGGGCAACCCTACTGGGATCATGTCTCAAAACAAAGCAAGTATAAAGTAGCCACGTTCTTGTTTAAGAGGTGTCACAACATTTCAGAGCCACACCATCCAGAATAGTACCAGCCATATCTGGCTTTTAAGTGCTTGAAATGTGGCCAGTGTCCACCTTTACAGAGGATCCCTGGATAGTTCTGTTCTCCAGGGCTTCTTCCTGGGCTCTGAGATATGTGACTCCATCTGCTTTCCTTGACTCCTCATGTCTACCACTGCTTGCTCAGTGCCAGCCTGGGGAAGCAGAGGCCTTTGCAGTTCTCTGCACTTCCGCAGTGGGGCTTCACACTAGCCTGAGACCGTGGCCAGTGAGTAGTCTTCTCCTTCCCAGGCTTCAGGTGTGCAGAAGGATGTCCCTTGGGCAGTGAGAGGAGGGCTCTCTGCTGGCATGGCACTGGGCTGCAGGCATCTTTGGTGCCCATGCAGTGCCAAGCTGCATAGGCATGCTCAAGATGTGGTTTGGAGGAGGGAAGCCTTCACAAGTGGCCAGGGACAGGCCTTCAGGTGACTGCCCTGCCTCTGTCTTCTCCTCCAGTAGTAGTACTTGTGGGTCTGACACCTCACCTCTCTCATCCAGGTGCATCCACTGTGGTGTTGTCCATCTGACCTTGGCCTTGCTGAAAAGCCACATCCAGGAGCGACACTGCCAGGTCTTCCACAAATGTGCATTCTGCTCTATGGCCTTTAAGACCGCCAGCAGCACTGCAGACCACAGCGCCACCCAGCACCCGACCCAGCCTCACAGACCCTCCCAGTGAGTGCAGTGAGCCGCAGCCCCTGGGACTATTGGGCTGGACCTGGGATGCTGAGGCTGGGGCCGGCCTTGGAATCTGCCAGTGATGTCCCAGCAGGCACTCAGTAGGGCATTCTAGGCCTGGTGCTGGCATGGAGAAAGCAGAGAGGGGGTGGAGGGTCTGTGACTCTGCCAGCAGAGCTGTGGTCACCTCACATCCTGGGACTTGTCTCCTTAGGCTCATTTATAAGTGCTCCTGTGAGATGGTCTTCAACAAGAAGAGGCACATTCAGCAGCACTTTTATCAGAATGTCAGCAAGACGCAGGCGGGCATCTTCAAGTGCCCCGAGTGCCCACTGTTGTTCCTGCAGAAGCCTGAGCTGATGCAGCATGTCAAGGTGGGGTGCTCAGGGCAGGACCCTGGGGGTCTGGCGCTGGGCTTCTTGTCCCTCGCCCAGTCAGTAACTGCTCTCCCCATCCTCAGAGCACCCACGGTGTTCCCCGGAATGTGGATGAGCTCTCCAGTCTGCAGGCTGCAGCGGACACATCCTCTAGCCGCCCTGGCTCTCGAGTGCCTGTGGAGCCCCCCGCTGCTAGTGTGGCTGCCCGAGGCAGCTCCCTGTCCTCAGGCCACTGGGGCAGGTCAGAAGCCCATCGTAGGGCTGAAGCCAGGCCCCGACTGAGGAGCACAGGCTGGACCTGCCAGGAGTGCCAGGAGTGGGTTCCTGATCGAGAGAGCTATGTATCCCACATGAAAAAGAGCCATGGGCGGGTAAGTGTAGCTGCGTGGTAAGCTGGCCTTCGTCCAGTGAGTGTAGGACTGCTGACATGGCCTCTGCTTGGGCTCTGGTGCCATGTTCAGGGTGGGTGTTGCAGCTTTTGAGAATATCATCTGAGAATATTCCTCCCAGAATGACCTGTTTCTGACGTATGACTGTCACTTCCTAGACACTGAAGCGGTACCCATGTCGGCAATGCGAGCAGTCCTTTCACACCCCCAGTACCCTGCGCAAACACATCCGCAACAACCATGACACAGTGAAGAAGGTCTACATGTGTGGGTGAGTATGTGTAGGGGGTAAGGGCCCCGTGACACTGGCATGCTCCCCACTTCACTCCAGCCCCAGCCAGTCCCAGGGAAGGGCCCCGCAGCGTAAGAGGGCTGCAGTGGTGTGTACTTGTCTCTTAAACTGGGGCCTGTGGGCACTGAACAGGGAACAAGGCTATGGTGAGGTCAAGTATGTCCTGACGTGCTCCAGGTGGGCACGAGTGGGAACCTGCAGCTGATTCTTATCTGTAGCCTTGGCTATGTCCTCCAGGTACTGCACTGAGGAACCTCAGAGCTTCCCTCGGCCTTCCCTCCTTGAGAGTCACATCAGCCTTATGCACGGGATCAGGAACCCTGATCTGAGCCAGACGTCCAAAGTCAGACCACCGGGCGGACATTCCCCTCAGGTGAGCGGGCCATGCAGCTACCAGAGTGACCACTTCTCTCAGCATTGTCTTCTAGTCTCTGGTGAGACCCAGGGGCCAGCTCTTAGCCTTTTGCTGCCAGTGTCCCCACCAGTGCAGCTCCCTGCTTCTACGTGGGCCATTCTCCATGGACCCTGGGGTGCTTTTATGCACACTATCCTGCTTTGACCTTAGAGCAGGGCAGTCTTGTTAGTTTGTCAGGTTGTACTGGGCCAAGTCTCCTCCCTGTCCTGGGAAGAGTTAATCATAGAACCTTCCCTCTAGATCCCTGGTCTGTGACCCATCACTGCCACATGCGCTGTCTCTTTCCTGAGAACACAGGGAGTAGCCTGCTGTCCCTCCAACAGCAGACTCGTGCCAGCCATGAGAGCGCTACTTGTGGGCTGGGTGCCCCTGGGACTCAGCTACTCAGAACTGCTGGCTGTTCTTCTCACACAAAGTAGTAGGCATCAGTTGATTTGTTGGCTTCAGTCCCTGAGACAAATGCTGCGCCACCCTGTCCCCCAGTGAATGCACTCTGCCCAGAGTCCTGCTTCTGGGGCTTGTCCCTTTGCAGAACACTGACCTTCAGTATAAAGTGTGTTCAAAGGATTCATTGCAGTACCATTCACTGCAGTAACAGACCTGGAACTCAGCCTAATGCTGGTGGCAGGGACCTCACCTCCTTTGTATGCCTGTGCTGCTATAAGGAGAGCCCACCTGCTATGTCTGCACTATCAACTAAAATTGCAGGTGACAAGAAGTATATGTGGCATGTGGCCACTTGGCAGAGGACAATAGTTCTGTATATATATATGCTTTCTTGGACAGGCAGTGAGCCCCGACAATGTAGTACTCGTTGGACAGAGGCTGGGGAATAAAAAGAGGGACTTAGTATGCTCTGTGCTGCCCCCCCCCTGCCATATATTTGGAATTCATATCACAAATACCTGTGATATTAAAAAACAAAGAGCTGGAGGCGAGGCATATTGGTTCACACCTGTCATTCTGGTGGAGGATGGCAAGTTCCAGGCTAGTCTGGCCTACAGAGTGACGCCCTTTCTCCAAACAAAACAAAACCAAAACCACAGAACTGGAACCAATCAGACTAAAGCTGTGTTTAGGACTAGGTGAGCCAGGCTGAGTGGTTCCATTGGGCCTTTGGTGGTGGTGATTGTGATCTGGGGCTCTGCTCACACTGTCTCTCCTTTCAGGTAAACCATCTGAAAAGACCCCTCAGTAGAGCAGGAGATTCTCCAGGCACCAGCAATGGCGCAGCTGCCCCTCCCCCGAAAAGGCACAAACCCCTCTTTCAGTGTGCGAAATGTAGCTTTGCCACGGACTCGGGGCTGGAGTTCCAGAGCCACATACCTCAGCATCAAGCAGACAGCTCCACAGCCCAGTGTCTCCTCTGCGGCCTGTGCTACACCTCTACCAGCTCTCTCAGTCGCCACCTCTTCATCGTCCACAAAGTGCGAGAGCAAGAGGAGGAGGAGGAAGAGATCGTGGAGGTGAAGGTGGAGGCGTCCGAGCCAGAGGAGGGCTTTGGGGAGGAGGTGGCCATGGAGGCCAGAGAGAATGGACTGGAAGAATGTGCCGGTGGGCCTTTGTCAGCTCACCCCAAGGCTAGGGGTCTGCTGGGCCTAAGCCTGGCAGAGGACCAGGCTCAGAATGTGCAGAGCCAGCCACAGGCCTCTCAGGGTCAGGGCAGCCTTGCATTGACCCCTCAGGTGTGACTCAAGGCTTGGCAGAGTATCAATGCCCCCACTGCCTTGCAGACCCAGGGTATGCAAAGTCTGTGTCCTTGGAAGTGTGGCCACTGTGCCCTGAGCTGCGGTGTGTTCAATGTCCCCAGCCATAGGAAGGGTGGGGTTGTCCAGGATGCTCCTGGCTGTGAAATATGCTTGTTATTTATGGCTTTGTGCTGCTTCTTGGTACCCAACTCTTGTCTATGTCCTTCTAACCCCAGGCTGCTTATGACCCCTCCCCAATGCTCTCAGCTCAGCTTGTACCCCAAACTCTGAGCCTGTGCTTGTCTGGGAGGTCCCCATTGCTGCTCTCAGCCAAGGGGTCTCTCGGAGCCTGAGAAGGAGGGGAGGGGGCTGTGTGCAGCACAGGTGCTCTGGGACAGAGCTCTCCCTAGTCTGGCTTGGCAAGGGCCTTCTGTCACCTTGGCCTTCCTTCCTGTCTTTTTCTGGTTCTTTTCCCCCAAAACAGTCCTGAGAACTAACTGTCACTCTGGCTTCTTGTGTCTCTGTGGGTGGGAAACTTGAGCACACCTTTGCTTGGAATTAGAGACAGCAGGAGGTGAGACAGCAAGGCAGACAGATTTGGAGAGCCTGGCCCCTTCAGAAGGCCCTTTGGGTGCTGGGTCTTTGCTCTGCAGCTGCTCCTGTCCCTGACAGCAGACCTGGGGCACATAGATGGGGAAATGTGTGTGTTCTTGCTCCTGTGCCATTAGAGAGGCTGCTGCCTGGCAGGCCGGCCCTCTCCTGTTGGCTGCACTCATGTTGCTCAGACTATATTTCAATAAAACTCTTCTTACCATGCAGGCAGGCTGTTGTATTCCTCTCCAAGTCAGCCACCCTTCCCTGTTCCCGCTGAGAGCCCTTCCTGCTTCTTGGCTCTCTGGAGACTTGAGCAAGGGTCCCAGTACCAGTGCAGTCACCTCAAAGGTCTCTCCTTGGGTGGGTGTCAAGTCATCTTGGGTGTCTCTTTCCTACAAAGGAGTTTGATACTTATGGAATCCCTTCATGGGTGATTAGGTGGAGAAGAGGAACTCTGTCCTTTCCTTGTAACATCAGAGACCTTGCTTTTGCCCCTACCACAGGAAATTCAGTGTGGCAGGATCAGGAGTAGACTTGGAGACAGAGCGGGGGCTGCCTTTGACTTGGGGTTGGCAGTTCCAGTGCAGCCCCCAGAACAGTGCTCACCACCTTCTTAGAGGTGATCTTTCATGGGAGGCATGAGTAGCAGTTATAAATTAAATCAGATAAGTATGCCTGACCTTTTCACAAATGACAAACAAAAACAAAAACACCAAACAGTTTTTTTTCTCCCTGTTATCAAATGCCAGATTGTTAGTGAAATGCTAATGGCAGCAGGGAAGGTTGGTGCTGCCTCAGTTCCAGAGTATCTGGCATCCATAGCATTTTTCATTGCTCTTCCTGGCAGGGCCATCATTCATTGCCTCCCAGCTGCCAGCGGAGCCAGAGCCAGCTCCAGACCCCAGGTCCAGTCACAAGAGCAGGCCTGGTAGAGAGACAGAGGGGCCTACAGTGGCTAGAGCCCTTCCTGCTCAGAAATAGTGGTGGCCCAGGGCAGGCAGATGAAGTGGGGAAGTCACAGGCTCAGCCACCTGTCCTGAGCCCAGACACATGTCCTCTTCCTGGGGTGGAGGACAGCCAAGCCTTTTACCAGGACCCAGGCTCATTGCTTGGTGCCTGCTCATAGCCAGATCTTAGGAAACCCCAGTCTATCCAGTCCTACCCAGTCCCTTCTGGGCTCTTAGGAGATCACTCATATGCCACCTCTTTCTGATTAATCAAACATATGAAGGTGGGGAAGCTATACTGTACTCGACCTTCAGACTTGGAGGTGGCGCCCACCTGTGCTGCATCATCCCAGATACTGCTTATCAGCCAAGCATTGGCAAGAGAGCATTGCCTCTGTATGATTTACAATTGTAATGTTGTATTTTAAGCCCTGTTCACATGTCCAGCATTTTGCTCAATACTTTCTGGTGACACTAATCCTTACGAAGATCCAGTTATCTTCTATTTTATGGAGAAGAAAAAGGCTCAGATGGTGAAGGACGGATGTGTTGGGTCACCTGGGACGACAGTTCCATGCTGAGCCTGTCAAGGCCTCTGCTGTCTGAGTGACCACAGTTGCTTTGGCTGCCAGCCAGCTCATCAATTGCCCGGAAGTCCACTGTTCTACTTTCCTAACATTTAGGGTGCCCCACAAGTGCCCAGTTCTCTTTGGAAACCATTTGTGCCCTTTAACCCTAGGGGGGTGCCTGCATGTCACCCCTGCTGGAGCAATACCATTCCTGGGACTGGTCACTCCTTGGGGTTTCCTTTGCCACTTGAAGACCACTGTTTTTGAGGACCGTCAGAAAACTTTCTCCAGTCTAGCGTCTTTCGCTTTTGTCTCTTTCACGGCGTTTGGAATGGGGGTGCCACCATTTGTCATCAGCAGTGGTCTTCACTGCCAGGGAGAGCTCAGCTGATCAAGCTAAACAGATAAGACCCTCACGACAAATGCCTAGTATTTGTTCTCCAACTGCTTTATCTCTGTGAAATGATGTGCTAAATTACTATGAGCTAGCTGTTGTAGAGTTTTATGTAAACTGTTAGGTTTAACAAAAAACCAAAAAGACCTTAGCAGTTGTGGCCCTGTGAATTCCACATTTTGCTTTCCCCAAGACTAAGGAACCTCTGTCCCATCCACCTCTGACTATCCAGCATCCAGCAGTTCTTTTTGTTTTGAAAAATTAATACATACACACAGTAAAGCATCCAACGTACAAAAAAGCATACAATAAAAAATAATCTTCCAACGGGAGTCAAGCTCCAAAGTCCTCATCTAGTTAATCGCTGCTATCTGTATCCTGTGTATTCCTTCAGAGCAATTCTATGCATTTATAAGTTTTTAAATATGTATATTTATATATCTATTTTTAATACAAACAGTAGCATTCTGTACACAGTGTTCTGAGGCTTGCTTTTTTTCCACTTCGGTAGTACTTGGGAGATTGTTCCAACAAGTACACTGGCTGGGTGTGGTACTTGAGGAGCTGGCAGCCCAGTGTTTGTGTGCAACGGCCACACACAGCAGCATGTGGATGAGTGAACGGAGTATGCATGCATGGATGAATGGGTCTGACGCGAGGCAACCACTAGTGCTGTGTGGGTTCATCTGATGAGGCAGGGCCCTTGTGGGGCTCGCTTGCATGGGTCTGGGCTGCTGCCCCCTTTTTCCCCCACAGGTGTCCCAGTAGCCACAGGAGGGGCAGCTGGAGGAGGAAGGGAGCCTAGGACCCAACCTCTACAGATGCAGTTTTCAGGTCCCCACTTTGCCTTTCTTAAAAGAGGTAAATGACGTGCCACTATTAGAGAATGTGAGGGACATGTACTTCCCATCTTGTCCTTGTCCCACTGTGTTTTGCAGCTGTGTCCCACTTGCCAGTCTTCCGCATGCGGGGAATGGAATTTGTGGTGTCACTGTAACGAGGTTGGTTAACAGTGAACATTTCTGGGCATCTTTGTATGTCTGTTTTTAATGCAAACAGCAGCATACATAATTAGCCTCAAAACAATCCTGCAAGATAGACATAGTTGTCATTCTTTTATCAGACAATAAAATTGAGATTCAGAGTGGTCAGCTGAGTTACCTCAGGCCACACAGCTAGCAGAAGAGCTGGCTTCACAGTGGGCTGTGATGAACAGTACACTGCCTCTGATTTCATACTCTACTGTTTTCACTTACCATCACATCCTGAATATTCTCTCCCTCTCCTTATGGCAAGTTCACATAATTCACTTCACCTATGAAGAGTGCTAGGCATATGGCCTTTTACTCTTGTAGAATTATTTCCTTAGATGTGCTGTATTACGAGTTCAACCTGAGTGGTCTCAGTGGGGAAACGAGCTGGGAGTCAGAACCCTAGGTCCACACTCTGTGTGACAGAGTCACCTTGTTGGGTTTTCTTGATCTCATGATTTTTGAAACTTTTGTTTTTAAATCAATCTCAACTTCTTTTTTTAAACCTTTATTTTTTGTAAATACCTTTTTTTTTTTTTTTTTTTTTTTTTCAGAACCAGGGATTGAACTCAGGCCCTTACACTTGCCAGGGAAGCACTTATTCCACTGAGCCATCTCCCCCCTCCCCTTTTTATGTTTATCTCTGTGGCCCTGGGGAACCTGCTTCTGGCCTAGCAAACTCGTTTTTTGGCCCTAGTGAGCCTCTATCTCTTATGTTTTACACCTAATCTGTCAGTAATAGCACACACCTGTGCTAAATTTTGGCTCTAACCAATTTTTTTTTGTGTGTGTGCTCTTTGGAAGTGTTTTTGCTGCCCATGCTTCTCTATGGGTTGTCCATGTTTGGATGCCAGATATTGGGACCCGTTGGTCTCAGTGTGATATGTTGTGGGGGTGGGGGACAGCAGCAGGAATGAGAAAAAGACTTGAAGACAACGACAGGGTTAGGTGATGACTCATCTGCCTAGTTGGCAAAGGACTCCTGAATAGTAGTAAGGCCTTTATTTATACTGTTACAAAGTTGCATGACACAGGGTTGACTAGCAACTAATAGCCCACAATGTCCAGGCAGGATGTTTTTTAAACTGAGGTAGCTTTGACAGCTTTAGGCAGTGAGGCTTTATCCTGTCTTCCCACATGTGATCAATTTTAGCTTTAGTGGCTCTCAGCATCACCTGGCCTCAGCCTTCCATTAAGTTAGGAGGTTGGTTCATGTCTTTATATCTTTGGGTTATTTTATTTTATTACGTATTTTAGTACAGGGACTACAGGGTACAAGGTCTCACTACACAGATGGGACTCATAGTGATTCTCCCGTTTTCAGCCTCCTAAGCACTGGGATTACAGGCGTTTGCCACCACACACATTCACCATCTCATTGCACCCTAGGGACAGGGGTCGGCATGGCATGCTGGGTATGGAACTCTTGTCCCTGAACCTGCCTAAGCTGCCATCCCTGAGCTATTTGGCCAGCCCTGGTTTTTGGTTTTGAAACATAGTTCAGGCTGGCCCTGAACTCACAGCTATCCTCCTGCCTCAGCCTCCCAAGTGCTGGGGTAACAAGATGTGCCACCAAATCCAGCATTGTTTCTGTATATCTTGAGCTTGGCTAGATGATCTTGTTTCATTCCTGTATGTGTTTAAAATAGAAAAGACTTTCCCAAAGGCAAGAAATGTACTACACTTTCTCTTTTACCTATTTACTTTTGCCTTAGTTATATACAAAAACAGAGAAGATTCTCTTCTATAGAGCAGTATCACTGTTATTTGAATTATTTCATTTTGGATCATTTTTTTTTTTTTAACTGAAGGCCTTCACTTTATTTTTTTTTAATTTATTTTTTATTTTATTGAAGTACAGATACCAGTCAGACAGTTTTAAGACACCTTAACAAGATGGATCATATTTTTTTAGCTGTTTTATGACCATTTGTTCTAGTTCTCATCAAGCCTTTTTTTTTTAAATTTTACTTATTTATCTATTCATTTTTACAGGGTCTCACTATGCAGCTCAAACTCATAGTGATCCTCATGTTTTCAGCCTCCCCAATGCTGGGATTACAGGCATGCACCACCATGCCCTGACTACATCAAGCCTTTCTAAGTATGAACTATTCACAATTCCTATGCATATTCTAACCCTCCTGTCACCCAGACATGTTATGGAACTACCTGTGGCAGGTGTTTTCTTTAGCTAGTTCATTGTGTCAAAAATAACTTTTTTTTTTTTTTTTTTTTTTTTTCAGAACCGGGGATTGAACTCAGGCCCTTGCACTTGCCAGGGAAGTGCTTATTCTACTGAGCCATCTCCCTGGCCCCAAAATAAATATTTTTTATTTAAAAAAAAATAAAAAGCCAGGTGTGGTACTGCTTTAATCCCAGAAATTGGGAGGCTGAAGCAGGAGGAACAGTGGAGAGTTGGAGACCAGCCTGAGCTACATAGTGAGTTCAAGGCTAGCCTGAACTGAAGAGCAAGACTCTGTCTCAAAAAGCCAGAGACTACAAAAAAAAAAAATAAATAAAAATAAGGAAAGAAAGAAAACATCTGCAAAAATTGAAATTGTTTTTAGTGCACAAATACTAAAAAACAGAAAACCATTTTACCAATCATATGGAAAGTGGAGCTCTGGGGATGCGGTGGGGGAAGAGCCCCTCACAGTGACAGTGGGCCTTGGCACCAGCTTACTTCAGGGAGGGCGTGTGTCACTTGGAAGGTGGTTGTTTAGATTTCCTGGACCCTTAAAGCTGCAGCACATTGCCTTTACAGTCTGTGAGAATGAAGACAGCTCACTGTGCTTTTGGTGGGCAGAGTGGTTATACTGCAACCCGTAGTGGCTCACGCCAGTAATTTCAGTATGTGGGAGGGGAGGCAGGAGCATTGCCAGATTCAAATCCAGCCTAGGCAACTTGTTGTCATAGGTCCTGTCTAAAAAAAATTAAGAAGTGTGGTTGGGGCCGGTAGCTCAGGGCCAAGCCCCCTAGTTTGGTCTCCTGTACCATAAAACCAAAATTCAGTTTCCTGTTCACACACCAGGAAACCTTGTTGTTTCCAGACCCCTTTTCAGGCACAGGGAGAGGTGAGAGCATGCAACTTCCACTTTCCCCTGGAGTTTTCTACCCCTTAGGCCAGTTTCCTTGGAGTTTTCTCTCTGCCTTGTGTATAGATAGGACTAGATGTTTGGGAAGCTCTTTGCTTTTGGAGGAAGCCTCACGTTTCTTTCCTAGACTGGTTCTGGGGGAGGGGAAGGTTGGGAAATGACTTTAAAATGGGAAAAAAAACTGGCCAGATAGCTCAGTGGATTAAAGTGCTTGCTTAGGCAGACGCAGGGACCAGGGTTCAATCCCTGGTGTGCCGTGCTGTGCTGGCCCCACCCCCAGGGCGTGCTGAGACCGTGGACGTGGTGTGTGCCTGTAATCCCAGTGTTTGGAAGGCTGAAAACAGGAGAATCATTAGGAATGTGATCTGTGTAGTGAGACCCTGTGGACTTTGTAAACCTTATAGACCTTGCACTAAATAAATAAATAAATAAATAAATAAATAAATAAATAAAATGGGGGAAAAGCCGGGAGCTGGGGGCTGCGTGCATGCGCGCAGGGGTGGTGGTGGTGGGTGCTGGTGCCAGCACTGGTAGCAGGGAGAGGACAGGGGCAGTGCAAGGGCTAAGGTGCCCCTGGGGGTAGTGCTTGCCTATGTGCAGGAGGTCCTGTTCAATCCTATTGATGCAGGCATGCACATGTATATACACTTGCGCACATGCATACACACGTGCAGAGGATGAGGCAAGAGCTGAATCTGGAAACTGTGCACTTGCAGGGCCGTGGAGGAGGTGGCGTGACTTGTCAGTGCTTTCCCTTGAGGAGAGCAGAAATCATAGCTGCTGACGCTGGGTGGTGGTCAGCTTCTCACCGGAATGGAAAGACTTTGCTGTTAAGGCAAAGGGGAGCAGAGATACAAAGAACTCATAGGAAAAGCCATGGTGTGGGGCCAGTTCTGGCTCCTCCTGCGCCCAGAGGCCTGGCTGGGAGGAGCCCTTAGAGGCTTGGCGAGGGTGAGTCTGCCCAGCCCAGCTGTCTGAGGCAGTGCTCCCTCTACCTGCAAAGGGCCTAACGTCATGGCAGCCTGTGTGATGTCAGAGCAGGGGCTGGGGAGGACACCTGGGTGGGTATTATCCCTGAGTCCCCAATTCCCCTTCCAATCAAACTAGAATGAGGAGTGGTTTCTTGTTGCCAGTAATCCTTTAATTGGTGTCCATTTACCCGACCACAGCTGTGGTCACATCTCCAGTCCCTGGACAAACATAACAGGGTGGCTCACCCACCCTGGGGCCAAGGCTCTGCCTGCTTGGAGAGGAGCTCAGCTGTCTGAGCCAGAGCTGGACAGCTCTTGGAGGAAGGCCAGACAGGCATCAAGACTGCTGCAGGTTGGTGGCACAAGGCAGTAGCTTCCCACGCGTGAGCAGCACCGGCTAAGACTGGTCATCTCAAAACTAAAACCTTACTTTGGAAGCCAGGCATGGAGGCACTCACCTGTAATCCCAGCACTCAGGAGGCTGAGGCTAGAGGATCGGCTTGACCTCAAGGCCAGCTTGCAATACATAGTTGAGAGTCTGTTTCAGAAAAACAACACTCTCACAGTCAAACACATATGCACACCCTTGAAGGAAGGAATGGAAGGAAGGAGTGGAATCGAGAGAAAGAAAATAACCTGGGTATGCCTGTAATCTCAGTACTCTGAGAGACTGGAGCAGGAAAAATCACAAGTTCAAGGCCATCCTGGGCAACCTAGAGACTCAGTGCATCTCTGTCTCCAAAAGGGCTGGGGATGTAGCTCAGTGTAAAGGTCCTGAGCCGGGGAGGGAGCTGGAGGGTTATCTGGCATTTGGAGGCCTTTGTGTCCCTCTGAGCTGTCACAGGCCTGCAGAGATCTGAGGCCTGTGGAGGGAGGGAGGAAGCCAATATGCTGTATAAGGAAATCTTCACTCACTGATCTCTGAACCAAGGCCTGGGCCCCAGCTTGTAGAAAAGCTACCCCAGCATGAGTCTGCTTCAGTGCCAAAAAGCATAAGACCTGGAGAGTCTGCTGGCCAGAGTGGAGGTGACCAGAGCTATGCTTCCCTTTGTCCTGAAAAGTGCCTGTGGGTGGCACAGCTGTTCCTGTCCAGTGGCCCCAGGCAGATGTGGGCAAAGGGAGAATCCCCCTTGGAGGGGGCCCCCAGTGTCTTGCTCCCACACACTGTGGAAGGAACCTCACCATATTTTGTCACCACACTGCATACAGTTGAAGTAACTGTCCACCCCACGCTGTGGCCCTGTGTCAGGGGGGAGGTGGGGTGAACTGGAGAGGCCAGGGAGGGGTGAGAGTGGAGACAGAGAGGGCATGAAGTGCGGAGGGGGATGAAGTGTGGAGCTGCCTGATGTCAGGATAGCAGCCTAAAGGTGAGGACTTCTTGTTGGGCACTTTGTGGGTGGCTAGAAACAAGGCAGGATGAAGGTCTTTGTGAGGACAAGGCCTGTGGACCTGCTGCCAGCTGTTGCCTATGTCATCGAACAGCTGGGGTGGCACTCAGGACGAGATGCCGTTGTTTTTGTAAGATCAGGGGGAGGACAGCCAGGGTGTGGGTGGCTCCTGAGAGCTAATAAATACTAAGGGGACAGTGGGCCATGCTCCACGCTTCACAGGAGGCCCTGTGACTCACTAGTGTAAGAGCCAGCTGGACCAGAAGGGGAGAGATGCCACTGTGTCAGTCACCCAGACATTGGGTAGGGGACTAAAGTGACAGAGCCAGTGTCCTGGGGCCTCCACTGTGCTTGAACTGGTTGGAGCATGCCCTGTTATGCTAAGTACATTAAGGGAAATCTAGCTATTACAAACACCCAATTTCCTTTGGGACCTCAGGAAAGTTACCGGAAGTGTGCAATCCTAAGGCTGAAGAGGAGGATCCTGGTACTATGACATTCCCTTGGGGCTCACCTCCTCCTGGATTGAATAGCAATTTTTAGGTTCTTAACCTGGTCCTGGATAGATGACACCACTTTACATATTCTGCCTTTTCTTGCTAGACTTTCAGCTCAGAGAGGAAAAACATTACCCAGCTTTCCATCCCTGGGTGCCTGACACACCTTGTGCAGTTTTGCCTCTTCCTCAGGAACTTGACTGAAGACAGAGAAAGTTGTCTTCAACTTTCAAAGAGCTGGCAGTGGTGTGAATATCTGTAATCCAGCACTCTGGGAAGCTGAGGCAGGAGGATCACAAATTGGAACCCAGTATAGGCAATTTAGAGATCCTGGCTCAAAGTTTTAAAAGGTAGGGGAAGAGGGGCATGTGGCTCACATGACGCCATAAGGTTTAATCTCTAGCAACTGAAAACAAAACGAAAAGCAAGAAGCTGGGAAGGGTGGTTAGGGCTATCACTGGATGATAGGGGCAGAATTCAAAAAGACCTACACGAAGAAAGAGGATGTGAGAGAAAAGATAAAATTAAACCGAAATCCAGAGTAAGTTTTTGTTTTGTTTTGTTTTTGTCTTTTTGAGACAGAGTCTGACTATGCAGTCCAAGCTGGCCTTGAGCTCACTCTGTAGCCCAGGCTGATCTCGAACTCACGATGATCCTCCTGCCTCAGCCAGTCAAGTGCTGGGATTATAGACATATGCCACCAGGCCCAGCCTGTTTTGTTTTTGAGACAGGGTCTCACTGTGTAGTTCAGGCTGGCCTTAAACTCACTTTGTAGCCCAGGCTGGCCTCTGGCTCTTGGTGAGCCTCCTGCCTCAGCCTCCCTCCCCTTGAATGCTGGGATCCTCCGTATGCAGGAGGATTTCTTGGCACACAGTTTCTGAGGAAAGTTGAGACTGCCACAAGCAGGGAGGCTGGGGTCAAAGGGACACTAGCAATGAGGCCACATTGACAGGGGTACAGTCCTTTCTTGCGGCAGGACACTCCCACAGGAGGGGCTGCTGCTTTGCCCTGCTCCGCTCCTGAAATGTTCTGGTAAGAGCCGGTGCCCAATGGCTCCCTTGGTGCCATTGGGCTTGTGGGGGACCAGATGCCAGCTGGCTGCAGCCGCAGTGGGATGAAGTAGGAACAAGGCAAGTACTGTTAGGACACATGGAAGGTGATATTTCCTGAAGGGGCACTGTGGTCCCCTTGGAGGACAGCAGGATTTGTACTCTCTTTGATTTTCTCTATCCCCCCCACCCCCAAGGTTCCAAATCCTGCGCTTCACTTCTGGTGTACCTATTCTATCCTGCTTGGCCACATGTCTCTTACTAAGTTTTTATATTTTTAAAAAATAAACATTCACTAGGGCTGGGGAGATAGTTCAGTGGTCTAAGCACCTGACTTGCAAGCTTAAGGATCCGGGTTCAATCCCAGGTACCACATGCCATGCTGGCCCAGGAATCCTGGCGTGCTGAGCTGGCCACTAAAACCGGTGTGGTGCACCCACCTGTAATCCCAGGGCTGGGGAGGCTGAGACAGGAAGATCAGTACGAGTTTGAGCTGTGTAGTGAGACCTTGTGCCAAGTAAATAAATAAAAATAAACATTCACTGTCTTTTTTGATCACCCCTTGTATGTCCCTGGTGCTGTTCCCAACACCAGCACAGCTTGGACACAGCTGTAGTCTTGGTGGTGGCCGAGGGGTGGCGGGAAGAGGGGGGAGGGAGGGACAGCAGCAGGTGACTCCAGGCTATAAATAGGGGCAGTCAGTCAGGCCGGGGAGGCAGCCGGGCGGGCAAGGCAGGCAGGCAACACCATGGGGTCGCGCAGGGTCCTTGGGTGGGGTGTAGGTGGACGGGCGGGGGGCGACAATGAGGATGACGGCCCTGTGTGGACCCCCAGCCCGACCAGCCGCAGCTACCTGCTCAGTGTGCGGCCCGAGACCAGGTGAGTGGCGCTGCCCAGGGACACGGGTGGCAAGAGACCGGGGCAGGACAGGACCCCTTCCCCCACTCTGCCACAGGTGAGAGAACTGGGCCAGGACTGGGCCCAGCGGTTCCTGTGGGGGCCTCCTGGCCCTTCAAGGCCCTAGAGTCTCAGGCCTAAGGCCCCACAACTTCCCAGAGGATCTGGGCCCTATTTGGGGCAATGTCCCAGGGGCCCCAGGCTTTCCTTATCTCCCACACTGGGCCACTGGATGTGGATTCCACAGTGAGTGATAAGCAGCTGAATTCCTGGGGCTGGAGGGAGGGCGCAGGGACACCGGAAGGGCCACCTCGCTCAGGGTGGAGCAGTCACCAGCACTGGTCAACCTGTGTCTCAAATAAGGGTTCTCCTGGTCTAGACTTGGATCTGGGGACAGCGATGGGGTGAGGGGTGGCCGGGGACTGAGGCCTTGAAGCTCAGTGAGGCAAATCCCGTTCCCTGGTGTTGGGGGCTGGGACTGAAGTGTGTAGAGAGGGAAGGAACTAGGGGCCCTTCACTGCTCTTCTAAGAGTGGCAGAGGAGTGGAGGCTGCCCACAGACCAAAGGCCACACAGGTGCCCACAGGTGCCCAGATCTGAGCCACACACCTTGCCACCGAGACACCTGCCTGCTCTGCCCGTCTTCCAAAGGGAAATGCGACATTTGTCCGCTGGGACTGGCAGTGCATATCCGGCCCATCCTCTGGCTTGCTGGGCACTATGCTGAAGGGAACGTTCCCGCCAGCCTGTGGAGAGAGAGCCCCACAAAAGCAGGTAGCAAGGACGATCAGGAAGAGTGCTGGGCACTTCCTCATGGGTTGGCTAAGTCCTGTTGACCTTGGAGTTGGGAAGGTTCAAATGTAACCGGAACCTGTTTCTGCATAAAACTCGTCAAATGATGTCACATGTCTGGAGCAGGGCTGGGGTTGGTGCCTGAGTCAGGCTGCAGCAGGCCCCAGTGCCAGGAAAGAATGCCCCTTCACCAGGCCGAGGCTCTGTGGAGACAACAGCCCCAAGGTGGTCATTATTCCTGTCTCCTGAGAAGCTCAGCCCCGTGGGGGCCTTCTGCGTGTTACAGTGCTTATCTGGGCTCGGCCACCCATGTCTGGCCTTTGTCAATACCAGGGTAAAGGGAGAAGAAAAGGAAGCAGGGTCCTTGCCAGCCTGCAGGCAGCAGTGATGGAGGGGAGGGCAGAAGGGGGTTGAGACAGGCAGAACCGGGTGGGGGGCTGTGGGCGGGGAGGAGAGGCTGGTGGCATGATGGATGTTCTTATGGGACCTGAGTTTGTGTAGAGCAGTGTGGCCACCGAGGGCTGCAGGTGGGAGACACAGTGACTCAAGTCCCCCTGGAGCTGCCCAGTGGTGCTCTGAAAAGGTACCTCTTTCCTCCTGGTACTGGGAGCAGGAGAGCACAGCAAGTGTGTGCTTTGTCCCTGCAGGATTTCACTTCTAGCCAGCTGCCCACAGACCTCCCCTGATGCACACCTTCTGGTGGGACAGAGAGCTAGACTTGTTTGTTCCCCAGAGCCTTTGGTCACAGAGAGGAGACTGTGAAGGGGTGCTTTGGGGAGGAGGCAAGTGTCAGTCCCCAGGGCTCTGCACAGTCGGACCTGTGCTGAAGGAGGCAACAGCACAGTCTGTGGTCCCCCCGCCCCCCAGAAATGGGGAGGGGGCCTAGACAGGGAGAAAGAGCTGAGCCTGGGCTGCCCTGGGGTCCTGACTAAAGGCAAATTCTGGCCCAATTCACTTTTGGCTTTCTTGTTTTCTAGTTCTACTTTTTTTCTGTTCGCTTGTATTGAGGATTGAACCCAGGGCCTTCATACTGAGCGGCATTCCTAGCCTCTTTTTATTTTCTATTTTGAGGCAGGATCTCACTAAATCATCAAATTGCCCGAGCTGGGTTTGAACTTGAAATCCTCCTGCCTCAACCTCCCAGAGCGCTGCCACCAAAGGCATGTGCCCCCACACCCAGACTGTCTGGAGTCATTGTTTGAATGGTCTCTTGTGCCAAGAGGCTGCCCTGGGAGCTGATGGACGGCTGTGCAGGTGGCTGGGGTTCTAGAAACCTTGGTTCTGGGTCCAGACACTCCTTCCCACATGCGCCTCATCTCCCTTGTCCATGATGTCCTTGGGAGCACTCTCCACTCCCATGTCAGGGGAAGGGTCTCTCAGTGCTCACTGAGGTCTGAGGCACACCTCACCCCTATAGGATCTGGGTTTCCAGGAGGCTGAGGAAGGTAAGGAGCTGAGGGCAAGTCCTTACCATGACCTGGCTGTTGTGGGATGCACTCATTTCATGGTGGCCCTCGTTGGGGGGTTGGGTGTGGATAGCGACTAAACTCTGGTGTTGCTACACATTGCTTTGAAGCACCCTCCGCTTTTCGGTTTGGGTCAGGTAAGTGCCTCAGTGAACTGAGGCACTGGACCAGGAATTTTTGTTTGTTTGTTTTCTTCTTTTTTTTAAATTTTTTTTATGAGCAGAATATATTTATTGAGGGAAAGAAAGCTCCGATCCAAGAATGGGACAGGAGGGGAACCCGAGCAGGTAGTTCTCCCTGTTTTCTTCTTTTAAACAGGAAAAAGTTTTAGCTTGGCAGTGAAGAAAGCAGCTTGGGGAGATGACAGAGATTAGACTGATCTTTAACAAAGAAGAGTAAAAAAGCTAGGCAAGGGTGCTGGTTTGAGGAGCAGGATGGATGCTCCCTGAGGAGGGGTCAGCCTGGCCCATGAGCAAGGAGAGGGTGGCATCTGGGTGACTATGACCTCAGTCCTAAGCAGGACTTCCTCAGGGTCTTTGATGACCTGGATGTTTGCCCCTTATGAGACCTTTTGTTCTTCTGCGGAATGAAAAATTATTCTCCCTCCCTCCCCAGCCTGTGCTAGTTGGACCTTACTAGCCACATCGAAATCATATGCAGCTTTATTTTATTTTACTTATTTTCTCTTCTGCAGTGCTGAGGGTGGAACCCAGGGCCTTGCACATGCTTGGCAGGTGCTCCCCACCTAGTGGCTTCCTGAAGAACTCGGAGGCTTTCTGTCCTAGGCTTTGGTGCCTGACTCTTGAGTCCTGAGAGGCTGTTAAATGCATACCGGGCAGCTGTGCACCCTCTGAAGAATGACTGGGACTCCCCCTGCCCCTGTGGCCCCATGGGGGAGGCTGAGAGGCAGCTGAGGGGCCTGATGGAGCTGGGGCCAGCTAGCTGGCCCAGGCCCTCACCGCAGGCGACCAACCCCCACTTTCCTCTCTAATAGGAAAGCTGACCTCCTCCTCCTTCCCAGGGATGAAACCCAAACTCAGAAGAAAAATCTCACCGTTTGGTCAGGAGAAGATGGGTCAACCTGGGCTTTGGAACGAGGGGAGGTACTGCCCACGCAGCTCCCTCTTTTCCCATTGTCTCTGGAGCACCAGCTCCCTCTTGGGGGCAGGGCCCCTCCTGGGTAACAAATGTGTTTTCACTTCCTCCCCTCCCCTTCCCCCACTTCCCTTGTTTCAGAGAACAGCTGTTGGGTGCCCTTGCATGCCTAGACCTTAGCGAGGAGACAGATTCAAGGGCTGGGCAGGCAGAAAGGAGGGGAGATTTTTCCAAGCAGGACAAAAATGAAGGCCATGGGTGGATGTGTTCATGCCAGTTAGGAGCAAGTCTGTCTGCAGCAGAAGCCAAGTGTTGGGAAGGAGAGAGAACCCCAGTTGTAGAGGGGCTGTGAACAGAGCAGGGTCAAGCATGGGGCATCCCAGTGTAATAGCCTGCAGAAGACCTCTGCCTCCTGTACAGAGAAATGGTATGAGAAGGGAACCAAGGAGCAAGGCTTGGTCACCAAATGTGGAGCCACGAGGCTTTAACTCAGGATGGTCACAGAGCTAGAGAGAAAGGGAGAAAGGCCATGTGTGCTCATGCCTGGCTGTGAGGCGGAGGAGCCCAAGATGGCAGGTCTGGAGCTGGCCTCAGCGAGCTGAGCGCCTCCTGGCTCCTGCTGGATTAACTGCTCGGTCTTCCTTCCTCTTCCCCTTTCCTGGCTGGTCTGCCTTGCTCGTTAACTGGATTTTAAGCCACTAATGGTGGGTGTTCTCCCGCACCTGTCAGGGGATGTCCAGGAAGGTGGCTCCCTGCCTCCCCAAAGGCTGGGAGCTGGAGCTGGGCTGGAGCGGTGGCTTGCCCTCGAGGGGGCGGATGCATGTGCCCGAGGAGCACCGCTCTCAAAGCACAGCCCTGGGCCTCCTTCCTGCCTAACCCTTTTCCTGGACTCCGCTGCTTTTAACCAGCTTTTGGTTTCAGAGATATCGGTGTCCAATGGTGAGGCCGCTTGCTCTCTGGAGCAGGCCAGCTGAGACAGCTGGTCCCTTTTAATAGAAAGGCTTCTGGCCCCCAGATGATGGCAGATTAATCCTTCTTGACTGTTGTTGATTTCGCCCCCTAGTCTCCTTGCTTTTTGGCCTAATGATTCCATTTGCTGTCTCTTGCTTAGCTTACCAAGCAGCAGATTGTCTCACCCCAGCTCTGGAAGGTAAACGCACTCCGCATTCCATTCTGTTTCTCTGACTGCTTTTCTTGTGGGCCTGGGCCCCGAGGGGCCTCTTGGTGACAGTTGTCACACTAACCGGCTGCATGGGGTGAGGGGAGGTGGGGGTACTCACATAAGCATGGGTCTGCAGGGACCAGGGTGACACTTGCATGGCCTGCCAGGAAGGGATACAGGGGACTCACGAAGGGACATGTGGGCAGGGGTCCCTGAGCTATGATGACATCTGTGTGTGCTTGGATGGGTGTCACAGGGACAAAACAGGGAGCCACAGTCTCATGACCCATCTCTTTCTATCCTAAGTTTTCGTGATTTGTGACCACTTAGCTAGGTCTGACACCATAGTGAGCTCTCTTCTGCTCACCATGGCCTGTGCCTTTCATTTGTGTCCCCTGGGCCCCACATTCTCCTCCCTCTTCCTTCTCTGAGGCTCCTTTCTCTTTGCTCCTGTCTCTGCATGTAGACTGTGGAGTTTCTAAGACCAGCCAATACCACACCTCTCTGACCTTCACATTAGTGAATCCTCCACCCGCGGAGCAAGCTGAGGCCAAGGTTTCTGGGTTGGAAGACTCCTCTTGCCTCCTGAGCTGGGCATAAGGCTCTATCTCTTACTGTCCAAGTGGGGGCATTTCGTGGGCGCCGCCCACCTCGGGGACCCACACCAGCCGTGGTAGATTTGGGGAGGCTAACAGCTTCAGATAGCTTATCACCTCCACATGAGGCAGGATCAACCCCCTCCATGTCCTCAAAGAGGACGAACACGGAGAAAACTTGGTCCTGGGTGGCCACCAGGTGGAAGAGGATTCATTCCAAACTGGAGACCATTTCCAGATGTGTATGGCCCCCCCCGGCTTTGTAGGGGACCAGGCAGAGCACATCTACATCTGGATTATTTGGAAGAAAGGACTGAAGGCTGTAGGATGAGAAGAGTGACACCATGAGACAGCACAGTGTGCACAGGGACTTCACTGCCCCCTGATACCTCCCAAGCTGCTTCCTCAGAGAGAGGGCCTTTCTTCCTCTAGCCCCATTGTACCTGTGATTTCCTGGCCTAAATATTGTTTCCTGGACAGTTTAGGACCACACACAAGGTCTTCGGTTTTAGAGGATAAGTGTTCTTTTCCATTCAAAAGGAGGCTGAGGCAGGTGGATTGCTGGGAGTATGAGGCCAGCCAGGGCTATCTAGTGAGATCCTGTCTCAAAAAAACCCAACTAACCAATCAAGCAAACAAATAACTAAACAAATAAACAAACAAAAAACAGAAAAAGGAGAGAGAGAAAACAGTAACTACCAGCTGTATATGAAACAGGAGCATTTCTCTCTGCAAGATTTTGAAGTAATTTTTTGTTTTCTCACTTATCTAGTAGTTGAAATGATGTTTTAAATAGTTTCTTTTTTAATGTGGTACTGGGGCTTGAACTCCTGCTTTCACACATGTTAGGCAAGTGCTTAACCACTGAGCTCTACCTCTAATCCTTTAAAAAATTATTTTATTTTGTTTTATTTTTTGTATTTTTAAGGTAAGGGTCTACAGGGTGTTCAGGGTCTCACTACTAGATTGGACTCATAGTGAGCCTGCTGTTTTCAGCCTGTCCAGTGCTGGGATTATAGGTGACACCATGCCCAGTTTCAGTGGACAGCTCAGCGTGTCCCAGGGCAGAGGTGGTGCTGCAGTGGCGTGGAATGTGGTGCCAGGGATTGAACCCCGGTCCCTGAGCTTGCCTAAGTAGGCACTTAGTCCACTGAGCTATCTTGTTGTCCCTCTTTTTAAAATTTTTTTAAAAATGTATTTAGTACAGGGTCTATAGGATCTCACTACACAGACTGGACTTGTAGTGATCCTCCTGTGTTTGGCCTCCCAAACCCTGGGATTACAGGCATGTGCCCCACCCAGTTTCAGTGGCCATCTCAGTGAGTCCCAGGTGTGAGCCTGCATGGGCATGAGAGGGATTGAACCCTGGTCGCTGCATAAGTGCTTTAGTCTGCTGAACTATCTGGCTGGTGCTCTTTTTCTTTTTTAATTTTGAGACAGGGTTTTGCTAAATTGCCCAGGATGTCCTCAAATTTGTCATTGGTTAGCCTTAGCCTCCCAAGAGATGATAGGCATATGCCATTGTGCCTTGCTGCTGAAATGAGTTTCTGTTCATTTTATTATTTTATTTGGGCTTTTTGAGACTGGGGTTTGTGTAGCCTGGCTGGCCTTGAACTCACAGCAATATACCTGTCTCAGCCTTCTCAGTGCCGGGATTACAGGTGTGCACCACCTGGCCTATCTTCTTTTTTCTTTTTCTTCTCCTTCACCTCTTCCTCTCCATCTCCCTTTTTTTTCTGTCTCTCTCTTTTTCTTTTGTTTTTAATGGCACTGGGGATCAAGCTCATTGGAATGCTACCACTGAGCTACCTCTCTAGCCCCCTTTGGGTTCAGTGTCCCCCTAAATTGCCTAGGTGGGACATGAACTTGTGATGCTCTTGCCTCACCCTCCTAGGTGCTGGGATTACAGGCACAAGTTACCTATTTTGCAATGATTTTCTTGGTCTCACCCAAGCAGCTTCTAACTAAGACCCTAAAATGAATATTAGATCCAGGTTCACATTTATGGATGAAGTAGGATTCAAATTATGGAGTGAGAAATTTAAATTATGAATTAGTTACAAAATCATTGAAGCTTTGGACCGACAGTTTCTAGGAAGAATTAGCTGAGATTTGGCACACCCCACAATCAGAGATCTCTCAGTGGACAGCAGGAAGGAGCATGTCCAGATGTTCCCTCTCCTGAAGGCTCAGGGCACAAGGGATGCTGTGCTCTGCATGGCTCAGAGGGAAGGAAAAGATGCTTTCAGGGCCGGTGACTTGTGGGTGGGAGGTACAGCGTCTCATTGCAGACGCAGCTCAGGTACAGTAGCTGACAGGCTGGGGCCTCCCTTCTGGGGGGACTTTCTGGGATGCTCCTGCCAACCCCTTGAATCCTCACCCCACTGGAGAAGCTGTGGCTCCAGACTCGACCCCTATCTGTCCAGAGCTATACTTGATTCCAGATGCTCTTCCTGGAGAATCCAGCTCTTCCCTCCAGCGTAGGGTCCTGTCGGTCCCTGGGAGCAAATGGCAACAGGACTTAGAAAATAAAAACAAGAGATAACATCTGAGGTCAGGTGGTGGACCATGCCTGATTGGCAAAGGACTCCCAAACAACCATAGGGGCATTGATTTGCACCTTTGCAAAGTTGCGAGACACAAGGTTGACTAGGGACTAATAGCCCACAGGATGTTTTTCTCAAGACAGAGGTAGCTTGACTGCTTTAGGGAATGAGGCCTCATGCTGCCCTCCTACACAGGATCAATTTCCACTTTTAGCGGCTTCCAGTACTAGAGTACTAGTCCTAGGACAGATCCCTGAGTGTGCAATGTGTGGGGCTGTCCCTGCTGTTGCTTGTGTTCCCACAAACTCTGCTTGTGGTGGAGTCACGGACGGGTAAACATCACCCTTTGGGGGCCGCTCCTTCCTGAGGCTGAGAAGGCACCTTGGAGTGAGCTGGCATTTTCACCATTCTTCTGCTCACCAGGGGGGAGGGGGCCGAGCACGGCTTGTGCACCCTGCAACCTGGCTCTGTGGTTATGCTTCACGCCTGAGTGCACTGTGGTTCTGCTGGTCTGGGCCAGGGCTGGCAGGACCCTTGCTTTCTGTGCTCAGAAGGAATGGACCGTAAACCCCGAGCATTGTGGGTGAGTCTGCTGGGCTCAGGAAGCTGCCCAGAAGTTGGGGAACAGTCACAACTGAGAATCCTGGCTTTCGTGGGAGTGGGTCCATGGCTTGCTAGTCCTGCCTGTTGGTCCTGGAGCTCCCAGGCCAGTCGTCCCTTCTGCATGTGGCAGCCAGGATGGGACAGGAGCCATAGCTGGTGCTGACTTGTAGCACTGCTTGGGTCAGAATTCGTTTCAGCCTTTTCTTTTATTTTGGACTGGGGAGTCCACTCAGGGGCCTGGCACATGGTAGACAAGTACTCTACACTGAGCTAGATCCTCAGCTCTTTATAAAATTTAACTTTGAGACAGTGTCCCACTAATTGACCCAGGCTGGCCTAGAACTTGTGCCCCTCTTGCCTCAGCCTTGGGAGTCGCCGGGATTATAGCTATATGCTATGACTCCTGGTTTATATCTCTTTTCTGATTCCCTTTTGAGTGAGAGATATCTTTTGATTCTTTTTTTTTTTTTCTTTTTTTAGTGTATTTTGTACAGATTCACACTATGCAGCTCAGACTGGTAGTGATCTTCCTGTTTTCAGCCTCCCCAGTGCTGGGTCTCAGTGGCCGGCTCAGTGCCTCCAGGGGTAGGGCTGGTGTAGCATGCAGTACTGGGGATCGAATCCTGGTCCCTGCACTTGCCTAAGCAGGTGCCCTTTTGATTCTAGACCACTGAGATCCACTGGTGTTCAAAGCAGTGCAGGAGCTTTGCTTCCAAGCCCAAGCTCGGGCTCTTGGAAGCTGGCTGGCTTTTCCCTCTTTGGCATGAGTGGAGGCTCTGTCTGCCCATGTGTGTCCGCCATGCACAGCTTTCCTGGAGCTGGAGGTGGAGGGTGAAGCTGAGCCCATGTGGACAGAGTGGTGGCTTGGGCAGGCTGTCCGGCATGCTCAGGTGCCTGGCCTGGGCCAGCGGCCTATTGTAATGGGTCTGGGTCAAGATCCCATTCCCAGCCTGGGCTCCCTGAAGGAAGACTTGCCCAGGGGCAGGCAGACATGGTAAGACCTGGGTAGCATAGGACATGGGCGAGGGCCACTCTGAACAGCTCTTTGCCTTTTCTAGGAGCACCTTCTGCTCCATCATTGCACAGCTCACAGAGGAGACACAGCCACTGTTCGAGACCACACTCAAGTCCCGGGCTGTGTCCGAGGACAGCGACGTCAGGTTCACCTGCATCGTCACAGGTAACACAGCACTGTCCATATGCTCCATGCCAGAGTCTGCCTGGAGTGGGGCCGAGGGGACTGGGGTGCATCATGATGAGCAGTGGACCGTGTGTAAACCCATGCAAGCCCACATGGGCTTTCTTAGTTCTCTCTCTGGTTCAGGCTCACTGGCAGGCAGTTGCCCTTTCTCTTTCTCTGGAGCCACACAAACACACACACCCAGATGTGACCTTGGGAAGGCTTCCTCACCTTCAGGAACCACAGGATTGGCAGTGTGGCCTCAGAGGCCACCACCTTCAACATGTTGTGGTTCAGTCACTGGTGGCTTGGTAGTATCTGGTCTGGGAGGCGGTGGCATGTGTGACACTGGAATAGACCCTGGAGGCAAAGTGCCTGACTTAGTGTCCTGGCTTATATCGCTATCCAAGGTGTGACACTGAGGGGATTGTGGAACCTCCCAGGACCTGGGCTGTAGAATGGGGATGAGCTAGTGCGAGCTTCGTAGAGGCAGGACGTTGCATTCATATCTGCGAAGCGTTCATGGTGGCACCTGGCTGCGACCAGCACACAGGAGCATTGGTATTTTGCCAAGTTTTGTGGTGGTGCCTGAAGCAATAGCTGGGCAGAACCGGAAGTGCTATACCTTGGAAGGGGAGGAGGGGTCTTGGAATTTGGGAAGCTGGTTCCAGGCCTTGTTCTCCCCCACACCCCAACATAGCCACCCATTGTGCCGCCTTCCTTTCCTCTGCAGATGTCCTCTGCCCCCAGCTGAGTGGCCAGTGCTGGTGTCCTAGGTCTCAGTTCCTCTGAGAGCTTGTGATTTGGGTTAGTGAAGTTTCCAGTGGTGACACCCGCTTTTCTGGGGACTGTGATACCAGCCATTGGGATGGCTTTTCTGGGGCTGAGGTCCTCAACCCCCAGGACTCCCAAGCACCAGGTCAAGGACACCACCCTGGGGACAGGGTTGTCTGCACCCTTACCTTTGTACAATGTGACATGTGTCGCAATGTTTGTCTGTTTCCATTGTGGTTGGATTCTTACAAAACCCTGTGAAGTAAGTGCTATTATTAGTCAAGTGTGCAGAGGAGGAAACTGGAAGCTGCAAGGTGACTGGGGAGGGAGAGGTGCCGCCTTTTGCTGTCCGGTGCAGTAACAGTTTTCTCACTGCTCTGTGCTTTCTCCTGTCCTACTTTCTCTGTTTGGAACATCCTTCTCTCCTCGTTAAAGAAAGTTAGACTTTAGTTTACCAAAATATGAACATCATTTGAGGCTCAAATCATACCCAACTTCTAGCCAAGACTGGTGATGCATGCCTGTAATTCCAACACTTGGGTGGCTGAGGCAGGAGAATTGGCATGAGTTTGAGGCCAGTCTGGGCTAGCCAATGAGCTCAAGGCCCGTCAGCACTATATAGCAAGACCCCGCCTCTAAACAAAACAAACTCAACCTCACAAGATACTAAAAAAATTATTAAATCATATTTTACTTATACATTTATCAAAAAGAACAGTTGTTTCCTGAACGACTGCTTGTAGACCTTACCTGTCTCTTGCCATAGATTTATCCCCACCATACTGAGTAGCACAGCAAAGCCTCTAACCTGTGAGCCTTTGATGTTAAATATTCTCTATTATCTACTTGTTACTGCAGAGTAAGAATCAAGTTTTTTATGCCATTGCTTTCTCTGTCTCGTCACTTGTTTCCTCCATACTGTTACACTGTAATTTTTGCACCAATTAACAGTTACTGTTTATTATTTATAATTGAATAGGATGTTTATAATTGAATGTTGTGGTATACAGTTGTCATACTATAGTATTATGTTACATTATAATCATACTGCATATGGTTATATAGAGTATATATTTGTATATCTATATATCCAAATATGTATATATAGCATGCTATACTATAATCGTATTATGTATGATACTATGTATAATGACATTTTTTCTTTTTTTTTTTTTATGTATTTGGTACAGGGTCTACAGGGTCTTACTACATAGATCAGACTGGTAGTAGTGATCCTCCTGTTTCCAGCCTCCCAAGCGCTGGGATTAGAGGCACACGCCCCCACGCCCAGGCTCAATCGGCAGTCTCAGTGTGCCCTGTGGGTCAGGCCGGCATGGCACAGCGGGGGTAGAAAGAGCCCGGACCGCTGCTCTCTGCCTGAGTAGGTGCTTTAGTCCAGTGAGCTATCTGGCTGGCCCGATTTTTTTTTTTTTTTTTTTTTTACGCTCAGGACTTTCTTATTGAACTACACCTCTGGCACTTTTCTAGATGTTTTATCTTGATACAAGGTCTTTTAATGCTCCCTAGACTGGGTTTAATTTGTAGTAATCTTGCCTCATCCTTCCAACTCTGGGATTCTGTGATTCCATGTGTGTGTCCCCATATCCAGCCCAAGTAGATTCTTTTTTGTCAAGTGTTGAGCCTAGGTCCTGCTATGTAGCCCTGTCCACTCATGTCCTCCCTGTGGTTTGTGCTCCTGGCCTCAAGTCCTAATCCTCTTGCCTCTGCCTTCCCAGCGCTGGGATGACAGGGTGTACCCAGCGGCTTCCTAGGCCCTGTGCTCCTCCTTGATTTCTTCTCTTGCTTGGTCAACGTGCTGCCTCTTAGAGTTTCACCGGGTTCTGGAGGTGGCAAAGCAAGCAGAGGACATTGTGTGCAAATTCTGGACCTGACTCCCCTGTGTCCTTTTGCCGCACTGTGGCTCATACACAGTTGTCATGTCTCTTAACCTCTCTCCTGTGACAATTTCCTGCGTTCAGTACTCTATATGTTTTCTTTCTTTCTTTTTTTTTTTTTTTTTTTTTTTTTTTTTTTTTTTTTTTTGTCTTTTTGAGACAGGGTCTCACTATGCAGTTCAGGCTGGCCTTAAACTCACTTTGTAGCTCAGGCTGGTCTCAAACTCACAACAATCCTCCTGCCTCAGCCTCCCGAGTGCTGGGATTACAGGCATGCGCCACCATGCCCGGCTTCTATATGTTTTCTTTCTTGATTTATGTTCTTGTTTTGGTAATTGCCTGGAAACAGTGCATGGAAAATAAATGTCCAATACAAACTCATTGTATCTGAAAATACCAGTTTCACCACATTATTCCTAGTGGAAAGTTTGGCTGGGTATAGAATTCTAAATTAAAAATAATTTTCCTTGATAATTTTAAAGCCCTTGCCCTACTGTCTTCTTTCTTTCAGTGTGGCTGTTCAGAGTAGCAAGGCGGTTTGAGCCTAATTCTTTGCAGGTGACCAGTTTTTCCCTCTGGAAGCTTGGAAGAGCATTCTGTTATCCTGTAACAGTGCCCTTTAATTCTAGGGTATGCTCTGATATTTCAGTTGGCAACTGAGGTGCAGGCTTTAGTTCTAGGAAAGTTGATGTCTTAATGTTGGTTTCCTCTTTCTGTTTTCCTCTGCCTTTCTTCCTGTACACTGCTGTGGATGTCTTTTCCCATGAACTCATTCTCCTACTTTCTCATTCTCTCCTCTCATTTCTTGTGTCTTTTAACCTGACCTTTTGGGAGAGTCTCAGAACATTTTGTTCCCAGTGTCATCATGAGAATAAGTGTTTCCCCATTCAAGCCCAACCCGTTGGAGTAAACTTTCTCCCTGTATCTCATGATTGCCAGCCAGGTGGGGAGCCCTCCCTGCAAGGCCTGCTGCATTGCCACTGGGGCTGCCCCACCTCTCCACCTCATGCTCTGTTGTATCTTCGCTTACTCAGCTCTGATTTAATGCAGCAGATTAGGAAAGATTAACATAGCGTGTCTCATAAGCAAGGCTTTTCCAGCCTTCACGGAGAAAATGTAGACCATAGGAAAGAGGAGGAGGGAGATGACAAGAAGCAGCATGTTCTGGGAGCTAGGGAAATAGAAATCAGGTCTGCCCAGCCTGGAGAGGTGGCTGGTGGCGACCAGATGTGGCCTCCCTGTGCACTGCCATGCTGCCCCAGCTTATCCTGTGGAGAGAGAGTGGCCACAGGTCTCTGCCTCCTCCCTCAGCCAGTGGAAGCCCCTAAGCAGACCAGGACAGGTAGCTGCCAAGGGCCCACCAGACACAGGCCACTGGCGCTTTCCTGGGGGTTAGGGCCTGGTCTAGGCGGGAAGAATACCTGATGTTGCCCCCGCTGGTTGCTGGGGTGGGACACACTTGAGGGCCTGTAGGAGGACAAGACTCTGGGAGGCTGGGCTTGACGGGCCTCCATCCTGAGACTGCGTTTCTGTCCGCGGTTGCTGCCTCTGTTGCTGTCCTCTGCTCCATGCACATTCCCTGTGGGGCTGTGCCCGAATGTTGGGTGGAAAGTGGGGGCGTCCGTAGGGCACAGATCCGAGCAAGGCGCTGAGACTTCAGAAAGAACCAAGTTTCTGAAGTAATTCTCTTCAGAGAAATAAGTCAAATGTGATGACAGCTGGGAGAAAAAAAAAAATCATATGTTAATATCAGAGTTCTCACTGGAAAGAGCACCGAGGGCTATAGCTCATCCCGGCTGTGTGATCGTGGGGAAGTCATTTGGCTTCTCTGGAACTTGTTTTTCCTTTGTGTAAACCAAGGTTTAAAAATTGGCCATGGTATAGACGAGAGAGACTTGAATGCTGGCTGCTCTGCTGCTCTCTGTGACTTTGGGGTGGAGCCACTGTTTCACCAGCCTTGATTTCCTTTTTCTTCAGTTGAAGGTTAGGATGAGGCACTCCTGGGGTCCTCTGAGCACTGAATGCGGTAATATACAAAGAGAGTTCAGCTCAGCCTCTGGCCCTCAGTGAAGGTGGCAGTGAACATCAGCACAGGGCTGCTCTGAGGGCCAAAGAAGTTCTGTATTTGGAAGTTTTTTGAAAATCTACATTTCCAATGGTTCTCCTGGATCTGAGCTCTGCTAAACAGGAATGGCTGGGAAGAAGCTCTGAGTTGGGTGTCTGCTTTGATCCTGGGCTGTGATGGGGACTCTCAGGGAGACAGAGGGCTCAGGTTCTGCTGTGCACACGTGCGCGAAGGGACCCCTGCTGGGAGCACATGTGTGTGCTTGTTCGCCTGCACCGCCAGGCTGTTTTAGGACTAGCTCATGCCACCCAGGGACCAGGTGCTATTCTCTTTGTGTCCAAGGCTCCTTGTCGCTGTGAAGCCTTCAGCCGTGGATAGCCCTGCCCCCCACCAGCCAGGTGTCCCAGCAACTGGGGCCTCACCACCTGGTCACAGGGTGGAAGGCTCTGCCTAGGCCTGGTGGGATGAGATCATTCTGCTGGGTGGTGGGGACACCTGTGCTGACAGGGGCTGCATGCACAGTGATGTAACCCAGGGCTTTAGCTCACAGTGGAAACTCAGGGCTCACTTTACAGCCAGCCCTGCTCACGGTCCTGGGTGGTGGCCAGCTGCAGCCTCCCCCTGGCTCCTTGCACCCATACAGTCCCCTGCATGTCCAGTGCCCCTCATACCGGGCTGCTGTTCCCCTGTCTGGCCGTCCTGTCCCACCCCTGTCCACTCATATCCTCCCTGTGGTTTGTGCTCCAGCAGTGTTTCACCAAGGAGCTCTCACGTGTGTGCACTGTCACAGGTGGCAGGCACAGAGCCTCCCTCGAGACAGAGGAGGAGAGACAGGCCCGGAGGTCGATTCTGGAGCCATGCTGGGTGAATGGCATCAGAGTTGACATCTGGGGAGGAGCCGATGCTGAGGTTCTGAGGTGCCAGCTCCTGTACCACCTGTGTGCCATCACACAGGGAGCATATGAATGGACAGGGTGGCACAGGGTGGCCAGAGGGAACAGCAGCCTGGCATGAGGGGCACCGGGTGCAAGGAGCCATCTCCTGAGGTTTTGTGTGCCCTTGAAGTCTTGTTCACATGCTGCTTGCTCCAGAGGCCCCTGTGCACCCCTCACCCCAGCTTCTGCCCCCTGAGGTGTCTCATTTAATCTAGAAATATTTAACATGGGTTGATTCCCACCTAGGCATGGTGTTAAAAGCGAGGACAGAGCTGGGGGTAGCAGAGAAGTCCCCGTTGTCCTGAAGTTGACATCAGGGGTGGGCAGGAGGGGCACCAGCTCACTCACAGGCAGTGCACTCATGGCTTAGAAGTCAGGAGCAGTGTGTTTCATGCGGGGGAGGCAAGCCTACGTGGAGGGGCAGGAAGCACTGGGGGAGAGCTGCCGCCTTTGTGGGGCTAACCCGGAAGATGCTAGCTGTGTCAGAGGTGAGTGGCAGGAGGCGGGGGTGCCAGGAGCAAGGGCACCAAGCAGTGCAGGAAGGGGACCCCGGCCCCCAGGGCTGCTCAAGGCTGGGCCCTGGGTTCACAAGTTCATGCTGGCTGCTGGGCTGAGACGGGGGCTGCTGAGAGGCCAAGATGGCAGTGGGGAGCTCGAGGAAATCCAAAGGGAGAGGATGGCAGTGACTGGCTCCCGGAGCTCTTCCCAAGGAGGACCAAGAAGCTGTGAGAGGAAGAAGGGACAGAGGGTGGCCAGCACTTTGCAGTTGTCCCGCTGTGAGAACAGTAGAGACCTGTGCTGAGACCCGTTGGGCAGGTGAGGAGGGGAGCTGAAGAGGTGGTTCATGGCCTCCGAGGGTGTCAAGTGCGCACACTGCTGTGGGCTCAGGGTTCAGGACAGAGGTGGGCGGGCAGGGCGAGGCGGGGCTAGATGTGGAGGTCGAGAGTTTACAGTCCTCCAAAAGCCAATCCCTGAGCCCTGGGGCTGGTCTAGGTGGTGGGGAAACACCTCGAAAGAGACCAGGAGGTGTAGCCTGTGGGGTGTGGGGAACAGCCAGATGGAGGAAGAGCCTTCCAGAAATGGGCCCAGGGGCCAGGTGGGGCATAAGAGCTGGCTTGGCACTGGTCATGTGTAATTCATGGGTGTCTTTGACTAGGACAATTCTGGTGCGGTGTTGGGTAGAGGCCTGGTTGGAGGAGAAGAAGTGATGATAGCAAGCACAGGCAACTCATTATTATCATTATTGTCATCATTATTATTATTATTTTGTATTTAGTTCAGGATCTACAGGGTCTCACTACACAGATCGGACTTGAGTCTCCTGTTTTCAGCCTCCCGAGCGCTGGGATTACAGGTGTGCGCCACCATGCCCAGTCTCAATTGCTGTCTCAGTGCACCCTGGGGGCGGGGCCAGCACAGTGGCCTGGGAATTGAACCTCCAACCCAACCCCTGAGTCTGCCTGAGCAGGCAGTTTAATCTGCTGAGCTATGTGGCAGGGCATCATCACCTTCATCATCATCATTACTGTTGTTGTTATTTGAGATGGGGTCTTGGTTTGTTGCCCAGGTGTGAGCCTCCTGGCTCAGCCTCCTGAGTAGCTGAGATTATAGGTGGGTGGCACCTTGTTTGGTTCTGAAACCGTTTTTTAAAAAATTGGGGCTCAAACCCAGGGGGGCTTTACCACTGAGCCACACCCCCTACTCTTTATTTTTTTGTGACAGTTATACAGGCTGGCTTTGAACTTGCAATCCTCTTACCTCAGTCTCCCAGGGTGCTGGGATTACAGGTGTGCACCACCCCACTGTGTTCAGAGAGCTCTTTTAAAGATTTATTTTATAAAGGAGAGAGATGGCAGGAACTAAAGGAAGACATGGAACCAAATGCAGCTTTTAAAGGAAGGGCGATGGTGCGGAAGCTCCCGTGCTGCTGGGACTGGTACAGCAAACAGGTGGAGCGCAGGGAAGCAGATGGAGCAAGAAGAGCGCTGGAGAGGAAGTGAGGGGGCAGAGGAGTGGGCTTATCCACTGGCTGCAGGGCGGGCAGAGCGTGTGCCGCTGCCAGGCACCACTTGCGTTGCTCTCCTACCCACATGTGGGTCTTATCTTTTCTGCAGAGTCTGGGCCTTCAGGATTGCCTGTGTTGGAGTGAGTGTTAGGAGTCCTTGATCTCTACCAAGTAGTGCTGTTCAGTTGGAGTCAGAGCAAGACATGAAGCAGAACCCCCTGCTGGAGGAGGAGCTTCCCGGACTGGGCCTGAGGGGTGTGGCGTGACTGGACTCTCTCACTACAGATCAGCCTTATGTATTTTTTAGCTGCCTGACTCCTTCAAAATTATATCCAGACACAACGGTAGGCTGTGTCTTGGTCCTCGCTCCCCAATCATATGTCAAAGGCTGGATTAGACTGCCTGCTTCAGGTTCTACTGAAGGGAACTCTCCTTCTCTGGCCACTCAGCTGTGGCAGGGAGGCAAGATGTGTGTGCCTGTGACAGTGAGGAGATCTTCCTCAGGGGTGGCCAGGGAGTCCCCAAAGAAAAGGGGCAGGGAGGATACCTCAGTGGGCCTCACTGCAGTGATTGGATATGTGTCCATGGACAGGTAGAAAGGTGATCGTGTATGAATGAAAGGGCAGGTACCAATGGCTGGCTTAGCTGCACTGTCAGTCCAGCTCAGGAACTTGGGATGATAGAAGGAGGGCCATGGAGGGGCTGGGGAGACCTTTGAGGAGACAGCCCTCATAATTGAGGTTGTAGGATGTGCTACTGTAGAGAGGGAACAGATTACTAGCTGTCAAGGATTTCCAGAAATTTCATACATCCAACTAAGAGGCTAGTGGGTTTCTCCAGCATAGTTTTATTCCAGTGTTCAGCTGTGCCAGACTGTAGTTACTAAACATTTGTTGAGCCCTACAGGGAACCTGTGGGTCTGGCAGGCCCAGAGTGGCCGGTCTGGGGACAGCCAGGTCTTGTTCTCTCCTCCCACTGTTTCAGAACTCACCTTATTGCGACTCAGTGTCCCACTTCCTCCTCAGGGTACCCAGAGCCAGAGGTGACCTGGTACAAGGATGACACAGAATTGGACCGCTACTGTGGCTTACCTAAGTACGAGATCACGCACCAGGGCAACCGCCACACCCTGCAGCTGTACAGGTGAGGGGAAGAGGAGTGGTGTATGTTCTACCCCCACCCCAGGGCAGTGTTCTCATTGGAGATGGCCAGACACCCTCTGGACTAGAGGACAGGGTCCCGGGCCCAGCTGAGCCACCTGGTGAGCTGTGTTTGCCTTCCAAAGCCTGGGATCTCCTGAGGCCAGGGAGGGAGGATCTCTGACAGCCACAGAGCTGAGAGCAACCCCACTGAAACATTTTCCATGAAGTCAGGAGCCAAAAAAAGGAACTGAGTCACCCTTACTTCACAAGGGGCCGTGCTGGTCACCTGCTCCCCAAGGGAGCTCTCCTGAGTTCTGAGTCTAATCCCTCCTGGGACAGCATGACCTTGGACAGGTGCCATCCCCTTTTGGCCTCCGTTTCCTCCCTGTGAATGACGAGTATGGTTGTAGGGTGATATCTAAGGTGGGCCATGGCACTCACCTCACCTTCCTGCCTTTAGGTGTCAAGAAGAAGATGCCGCCATCTACCAGGCCTCCGCCCGGAACACGAAGGGCATTGTGTCCTGCTCAGGGGTCCTGGAGGTAGGGACCATGACTGAGTACAAGATCCACCAGCGCTGGTTCTCCAAGCTGAAGCGCAAGGCTGCAGCCAAGATGCGGGAGCTGGAGCAGAGCTGGCGGCCAGGGAAGGAGGCTGCTGGGGAGGCTGAGGCGCTGCGCAAGCTCAGCCCTGACCGCTTCCAGCGCAAGCGACGCCTGAGTGGACCTGAGGTGCCTGTGCCCTCGGCCCCGTTCCCCTCCAGGGAGGCTAAAGATGAGGCCCCGGAAGCTTGGCAGGAGGGTGAGACAGAGTCTGCTCAGCACCCCAGTTTGGGTCTGATCCACAGCTTTGCTCCTGCTGAGGTGCCTACCAATGGGGAGGCGGCTCCAGAGAATGGTGAGGATGGGGAGCACGGCTTGCTGAACTACATCTGTGAGGCCATGGAGCGGGGGCCTTCAAGAGCCCCCCAGAAGGAGTCTGGGGCCAAGAAGAAAAGGAAAGATGAGGAATCCAAGCTGGGGATAAAAACAACAGAGTCAGAGAAGGCAGCCCGAAGTCACCACTCTGCAGAAAACTGTGTCCCTTCAGGCCAGCCTGCCTCCTGTGGGACACAGGGGCCCGTGAGCATGGAGCAGGTTCAGGCCCAGCGCAGAAGCCGGGCAGCTCCGGGGCCTGGCCCACCTGAGACTGATAGTGTCAGAAAGCCAGCCCCTGCCGTGGGTACTCAAGAGGGGGCCCACAGTACCCCTGCCCAAAGCCCTGCCCAGGCCCCTGCTGTCACCCCAGCCTCAGGCCCAGGCCAGGAGGGTTATTTTTCCCTGAAGGACATGTATATGGAGAGCACCCTGGCAACCAGGCCTCTGGGACAGGGGGAGCCCCAGCCCTCTAGTGTCAAGGCACCTGCAGAGGGTCCTCCTGGCAAGGCACCCATCTGGTCCAGAGGTGCTGTGATGCCCACCAGTCCTGGCCAGCACACCCCCTCCGTGGTTCCCCAGCTGGCTCGACCTTTCAACAGGAAGAGATTTGCCCCTCCGAAGCCCAAAGGGGAGCCTCACGCTGACAGCCAGCCCCCCTCTTCCTTGAATGGCTCTAATGGGGCCCAGAGCTTTGGGAAGGTGCCACCTCAAGCCTCTGCCCAGGTACCCACACCTCCCGCCCGCCGGAAGCACAGTTCAAGGGACAGCCCTGTGCAGGGGCGAGCTGGGCACAGACCTCAGCCAGAGGTGAGTGCAGCAAGGGCTGGGGCCCCTCTGGGAAGCTGACCTCATGGAAACTCTTGCTGTAGCAGCCTGGCAGCATGAAGCAGGGTGGGGGTGGGGGTTATTTATAGTAGGGGTGGGGAGAGGGGGAGTGCCAGCCAGGAGCAGGGACCACAGGCATGGATCCACTGGGCCAACTCCAGATGCCAGGCATGAGGGCAGCATAGCCCGGTGTGGCTCTCTCTTCTCAAGTGTGAGAATTCACAGCCAAGGGGACTGCACTGGGTGGGCGGGGTGCTGGGAGTTTCCTGGTTGTGGTGAGACTGGAGTTCTGAGCAGCAAGAGTGCGCTGGAGTGTATGGTGTGGCTCAACATGGATGCTTGTTAGAGGACTTACAAAATACTCCGTGTCCAGCAAATGCTACTTTAACCTTACTTTCCCTAAGGTTTTGGAGTTACACTATAAGCTCCCTCCAAAACTCCCCTTTGCTTCAAATGCATTTATCTCCTCATTCTGACCACTTTTAGAAGCAACTCTGCAAGTCCTCTTTTGAGATTATCTTCAGTTGTGCTGTTGCAGCTGCCTCAGTGTCCCGAATCCACTTAAAGTGTTTACCTTTCATGGTCATTTTGACTTGGATGAAGAGCCAGGAGTTGCATAGTACCAAATCTAGTGAACAAGGTGAATGGGATTTTATTGGGCAGAAATTGCTGGAGATGTTTTGGATTCCTTCAGGAGATCAAGGAAGCCACTTGAAAGACACTGAGGAAAGAGGACTTCCAAAAATGGTTCAGAAAGGAGCAAGAATGATGGAATAAGTATGTCTGCAGCAAGAGGGTTACGTTGACGGAGATTAATGGCCATGTGCCCTTCACTGTAATTTTTAAAAATTTAATTTTATTTTGAAGAGTAAAAACGAATAGAAATATTCACTGCAATTTAAAAAACTATATATTTAAATATGTATTTTTGTAAGTATTATTTATTTATTTGGTGCAGGATCTCGCTATGCAGCTCGGACTCATAGTGATCCTCCTATCTCAGCACTCTCAGTTCTGGGATTACAGGCATGCACCCCCATGCTCGGTGGTTGGCATGACACACATGGGGTTCTGGGGCCAGCGCTGCACAGGGTGCCAGGGATCGAACCTGGGTCCTTGGCAGGTGCTTAGACTGACAAGCTGTCACCCTAGTCCTATAGGAACCTTTAAATATGTCTTTTTGCTCACATTTTATCTATGCATACTTGACTGCTTTAATAGGGTGTGATCTTGGGCTGCTCCTAAAGTCAGCCTGATAATACTGCTTCATAAGGTATTGCAGAAACTTCATTAGGTATTGCAGATTCCTCACACCAAGAGCTAAATGAACAGACACTAGTGTTAAGTACTCCCATGGAGGGACACAGAGGCAAACCACTTTCCTTGAGAACCAAAGGGCTGCCATTAGCTGGGAAGCAGGTGACCAATGGGGGAATGGTGGTGCTCAGTGTGGATGTGGGGTAGTGGGGTGTGTGCTTGTCAGTGAGGTGTCAGCTTGAAGGAGCTGGGAGAACAGGATGGAAAGGACCACAGCAGGGCCAGCATTTCATGTTCTAGGATGGAGAAAGGACAGGATTCCCAGGGGTTTAAGGAGACAGGATTTCTTATGAGTTGCAGGAGAAGAGGTGAGGTTCATAAAATAGATGGGATGTATTTGTACAAAGAAATATGCTTGATAGTTAATGTGGATTTCC
Source organism: Ctenomys sociabilis (assembly GCA_004027165.1). NCBI lineage: Eukaryota > Metazoa > Chordata > Mammalia > Rodentia > Ctenomyidae > Ctenomys > Ctenomys sociabilis. The sequence continues at coordinate 7,439 of PVKA01004398.1, read as the reverse complement.
ATTTAACTGGGGGATGCTGTAGTTCTTTTTGCTAAGTGTGGCGACCCCAAGTGAGGACAGCCTCTGATTATGGCAGGAACTAAGATATGACAGTTTGCAGGTATGGCAGACACAGGAGCCCTGTGTCCTAAGGTGGAGGCTTTCCGGGGAAAGCAGCTATGCACAGCAGGGTGGCCTGGGGTGGGTGCTTTTGAGGTGCATGGGTGGCTCTGTAGAGGGCAGAGGGGTTACCCCAAGATAGGACTTCAGTGGGGAGGGAAGATGTCTCAGGGTGTTCTGGGACACACAACAGCCTGTAGTTCAGAGGGTAGAGGCAGGGCAGCCTCCAGGCTCAGCCCAACTCCAGAAGCTGCTGGTGATACCCGCAGCACTTTGCTGGCCCCAGGCTCTTCTAGCCATGGTGTTAAAAGTTTACAGTGGCCTGGAAAGCGCCATGGGTGACTCCCAAGGCTGGACTACAGGGCCTTTCAGTAGAGATGACCCTTTCTGCCTGCCCTGGGAGCTCATTCCGGAAGCAGCAGGCTGGCTGCCAAGTCTGTGTGGGACTCTGGCCTCTCTGCCCTGAGGCCTCTTCCTGGCTGGGCCCCCACCCAGGCTCCCCACAGGTAGGGAGCTGCTCAGGCTCTGCAAGCACCTGACAAATTGTGCTCTGACTCTCTGGTGAAGATTTTGTGGGATTTCTTTTTTTTTTTTTTTTAAACTATAAAACATTTTGAATCTACCTATGGGGAAAAAAAATTAACATTTGTACACATTTAAAAAGTGTTGCTTTGGGGCTGGGGATATAGCTCAGCAGCATAGTACCTGCCTGACAAGCATGAGATCGTGAATTTAAGTCCTCATACAAAAAAAAAAAAAAAAAAAAAAAGAAACAGTGTTGCTTTATAAATGGAGCACAATTGATTGGGGTTTCATATTCATATCTTACCAAATCTTTTTTATAACCTTCTTTCTTCTCATTAGTTCATGATCATTTCCCCATGGTTTCTTTTGTTTTGCTTTGCTTTTATCTTTTGGGATAGGGTCTCGTTGTGTAGCTCAGCTGACCTCGAGCTGTCTACAACCCTCCTGCCTTGGCTCCTCGGTGCCGGGCTCACACTTGGCTTCCCATGGTTTCTAAGGCTTCTCGATGGCAATAACTCTGTTGTTATTTGCTTTTTCCAGGGAGTGTCTCACGGTTTAGTCCAGGCTGGCCTTGCATTCCTGGTCCTTCTGCCTCAGCCTTCTGAGCACTGGGTTTACAGACATGTGACATCATGTCCAGTTTTACAGCTTTTTTTTTCTTTTTGTCTTTTTGAGACAGGGTCTCACTATGCAGTTCAGGCTGGCCTTGAGCTCACTTTGTAGCTCAGGCTGGTCTCGAACTCACAACAATCCTCCTGCCTCAGCCTCCCAAGTGCTGGGATTACAGGCATGCGCCACCACGCCCGGCTAACTTTTAAATTAATCTAGAATTTATCTGGATGTATAGCACAGCAACCTCTAGCTTGCTTTTTTTTTTTTTTTTTTTTTAAATTTTGTTTGTTTTAAGACAGGGTCTCACTAGGTAGTACAGGCTGACCTTGTACTCATTGTGTGGCCTAGGCTTGCCTCAACTCAGGAGTTGATCCTCCTGTCTTAGCCTCCTAGCGCCGGGATTATAAGGCTGTGACACTACATCTTGCTGGCTTTCTTTCTTCCTTTTGTAGCACAGGGGATCAAGCCCAGGGGTGTTCCACTACTGGACTGTAGCCCCAAACCTTCTTTCAGACAAGGTCTTGCTAGTGGTCCAGACTGGTATTGAATTTCTTATTTTTTTCCTTCAGAGAGGTAAAAGAACATTGGAATTACAGGTTGCACCATTATGCCTGCCTTGATTTTTGATGAATAAGTGCATAACGTTTCCAAATATTTTGGGTACTATTTAACTCTTATTTATTATTTTATAATTCTTTCTTTGTTTTTTCCTTTTGAAAAATTTATTGACAGTACTATTAACAGTAAACCACTCATTTTTTTCAGTTCTTATGAAGTTCCTGTTTTAAAGACTGTCTTTCAAAAGTACTTAAAAAACAATCCCTGGCCGGGCGTGGTGGCACATGCCTGTAATCCCAGCACTCGGGAGGCTGAGGCAGGAGGATTGTTGTGAGTTCGAGACCAGCCTGAGCTACAAAGTGAGCTTAAGGCCAGCCTGAACTGCATAGTGAGACCCTGTCTCAAAAAGACAAAAAAAAAAAAAAAAAAAAAAAAAAAAAAAATCCCTGAAGCATTTGCAATGAAGTTTTTTAAATAAATTCTTCTTTATGTACTAGTTTTTGTATACAACAGAGCCCATTTTAACTTCTACATATACATTGATCTGAATCTGTTGATACTTACAAAAGCCAGCCAGATAGCTCAACGGATTAAAGTGCCTGCTTAGGCAGACACAAGGACCAGGGATTCCATCCCTAGCACAAGACCCAGCATGGTGGAGTGGACTTGTAATCCCAGTGCTTGGGAGGCTGCAAACAGGAGGATCACTATGAGTCCAATCCGTGTAGCGAGACCCTATAGACCTTGTACTAGATACAAAAAAAAGGACAATCTTCAACTTTTTTAATTTAAAAAATATAATAATTGGTGTTTGAAGCTGAGGCCTTCTGGGTGTTAGGCAAGTGCTCTACCATTTATCTGTGGCCCCTGCCATCTTTGATTTTTGAGACAGGATCTTGCTCAATTGTCCAGGTTGGCTTCAAACTTACGATTCTCTTCTCTTAGCATCCCAAGAAGTGTGTGCTATGGCACCTGGTTTTAAATTTTCTCCCAGTACTGGAGATGGAACTCGGGGACTTCACACTAAGCTACACCCCCAGACTGTGTTATTTTTTATTTTGAGATGGAATCTCACTAAATTGCCCAGGCTGGGCTTGAACTTGTGATACTCCTGCCTCAGCCTCCAAGAGTGCTGGGTTCCCAGTTCTACACCACCATGCCTAGCTCTGATCTCTTCTTAAACTCTACTGTTTTCTTCCTAGGAGGTCTCTTGTTTGGGATATAAACTTTAAAGGGAGCTAGTGCTCCCTACCTCTGTCATGATTTCCCTTCTTGAGAACAGGAGGCATCTTTTGGAGGTTAAGTTCTCTCTTGGGAATGAGTGAAGCGCTGATGCTGGAACTGTGGCCACTTTGATTAACCTCTGCCCTGACCACGATATTCAGCTCTCTCTCTGGGGAAAGGAAGCAGTCTTACCCAAAGGCTCTTGGTGAGGAGAGATTCACCTCTCACATCCTTAGTGGCTGCTTTGCAGTTCCCTAACCTGAGTTTTCTCTGAGCCCAGCCCAGTAAAGGAGATTGGAGACAGTAGGAAGCCTGTGTGCTGGCCGTTGTGAAGAGACAGCGTGGGTTCAGGAAAGGCTTGCTGAACATCCTGAGACCCAAGAACGCCTCTCTGGGAAGCCCTGCAGGTCCTGAGGATGATCCTCTCATGGTTTGGGGCTTCCCTTCCCACAGCGAAGGTGCTTTGGTTGCAGGAAATACACCACTGTAAGTATTTTCAGGGAGCTGTTGAATACAGGAGTTTGGGGAGAGATGTGACCCTTGCCGTGAGGAATTATCTCTGGGACTGAAGGGACAAAACTCACAGCAGGAAATAGGTGCAAAGAGGATGCAGTGAATGCTAACTGCACTCGGGTTGCAGAGAGGTCTGGGGTCATAGGAAAACATCGGAAAGAGGCCAGACTCTATGCTGGTGCAATGCATAGAGTTACTGCTAGAAATACCGTGTTGGAAAAATATTGGATAGAATTCAGAATAATATAGCAGAGCATTAATGATATCCCTAGATAGAAAAAACTTGGGTCAAAGAAAGGAAGGGAGGTTTTCTAGGAAGGATGAATGCCAAGAAGCAAAAGATATGGAGAATCCTGTCCTTTGCTTGGAAGGTGTAGGCGTTAGAGGTAGTGTCTGGCACAACATTTTGATCTTCTTCCTCTCCTGAAAAATACTTCTCAATCCAGTTTATTGAGGCCTTGTACACAAACTCCTTTTTTTTTTTTTTTTGCAGAACTGGGGATTGAACTCAGGCCCTTGCTCTTGCCAGGGAAGCGCTTATTCCACTGAGCCATCTCCCTGGCCCCTAGACTCTTTTTTGTGGTTTAACTTCTAGGTTTACAGCTGAAAGAGGCACCAGTTTTGGTGGTGTACTATGTTTGGAATAAGTTTGTCTTTCTCTATAAATAACTCTTTCTTAAATATGGTTTGTCATTGTATCACTTTGTATAATGAGACTATACTTGAACAGTTCTAAACTGTACATGCTGTGTGAAGCTTATTCTCTGAAGGGGTTTCTTATTTCTGTGTGGAATTTCCTGTTTTTCAGTGTCCTGTAAATAAAGATTAAATTCTACCCTGTGCAAAAAAAGAAAAAAAAAAAAAAAAAAAGCAAAAGAAAGGTACTGGACTAGACAGGAACTACAAAAGTGACCTGTCCTAATTGTAATGCTCAACGCATGAAAAGCTTCTCAACTCTTTTTTCTTCCCATATATGTCTTCTCTTCTGCTCTTTTCTTCTATCTTTTGTATCAGTTATAACATTATTTATGGCCAGGGGTAGAACAGAAAATGGGAAGAACTAACATGTATTGAATGCTGGCTTAGATAATTGAGGCCAGCTTTACTACTGAGGACAACTAGAGACTCTGAGAAGAATGCAAACGTTTCTGCTTTAACCTATTTGAGAGCTAACAAAGCAAAGGATTACTGGGCCAGGGTCTGGGAGGATTGGAAATCAAAGATGGGGAGCCAGGCCTTTCGCATAACTTTTGTCCTGGGGGTTATTTGCGATCCTGGAAAAGGAGAATGAGAAGCTGAGCAGGATTTTGGATAGTTTCATTGAACTAAGAAGGCAAAACTTGGGGGTCCATGGTCTCAAGAGTGGAGCCCTTAAGGCTTTGGGCTCTGCACCCTGAGAATTAAAAGAACCAGAAGTAAATGGCTCTTACAAGTCCCTGGGTGTCACTGAGCTCTGAATCATCTTGGTGACAGAGTGATAACCCTTTCTTTGAAATTAGATCAGGATGATTTAAGGTACCTAGTGCCTCTGAGCAACTGGAAGAAACAAATGGAAATCATATCATCTTCAACCTCAAATTATTTTTATTGTTTTTTTTTTGTTTCAAATATAATATTCAGCACCAAACTAAGATATGCAGCAAAAGAAAACATGAAAAAGAACTAGCAAAACTACAAGAAATGGGTAGTATTATATTTGAAATATAAAACCACAGATTTCCCACTTCTGGTATACTTAGGCTGAACTGTAAAACTAAAACTTCTTCCTATGATCAGGAAGCTAAAAAGTGAAGTTTGGAAATTTTCTTTTTTGTATTTTAGGGAAGGGTCTATAGGGTGTTCACGGTCTCACTACTAGATCCAATTCATAGTGATCCACCTGTTTACAACCTTCCAAGAGCTGGGATTATAGGCACGTGCCACCATGCCCAGACTCATAAGTTTGGAAATTCTAACAGGGAATTAGAAATTATAAAATATGCCAAAGACTCGAGAATAAACCAGCTAGAATCCCAGGGCTGAGAAACACAACATCTAACACTGGTTTCACTACTGTAGTTATGACTGAATTAGTTATCATGGTGCACTGTGTATGTCTCATTGAAGGACAACTTGGGCACAGTGAAGTTATTTAGCAATTTTGAAAAGCAAATAGTAGGAGATAGAATGAGGAAGAAGACCACAATTAAAAGAACCACTGAACCAGCAGTGCTTACCTTTTTCTTTCCCCTTCTTGTGTTTCATGTCCTGGTCTCAAGTATTGCCATGGACAGAAAGGTCCTGAAAAACCCTTCTAGGTCAGGCTTAACTTACTAGAAAGGGATCTCCTGGTAGTGGCAGAGGCCACAAATACCTAATACTTTGAGGAAGAGAATCTTCCCTCTATGCAGAGGAACCACAGTGCTAAGAGAGTAGGGTGAAACCCTATTGCAGCTTTACCCCTCTCCTGGTCTCCTCTTTGATTTAAGACAAAGATAAAGCAGGAAAACAAACATGTGGCAGAGAGAGGCAAGTGAAGCCCCAGATTTATGGCCAGAAAACTGAGAAAAAGAGCCATAGAAAGTGCTTTGGAGGTCCTGGGGAGATAGTTCAGTGGAATAAGTACTTTCTTGGCAAGTGCAAGGTCCTGAGTTTGATTCCCTGATACCTCAAAAGGAAGAAAGAAAGAAAGAAAGAAAGAAAGGAAGGAAGAAAGAAAGGAAGGAAGAACTTGGAAAATCATTCATGTAGAGAAAGGCTTGGGAAAAGGAGTCAGTCCTGTGATCTCTGAGTTTTTAAACTCGGCAAATCCCTGGGCTCATGCCCAAGCTATCTGTGCAAGGGGATGATTCAGAACAGCATATCAAGCACTCTGGGAATGGAACCAACAGACCATCATCTAGGTGGCAGGCAGGCCACCGAGTGCACACACAGAGGACAGACGCATTGGGAAGGCCTGAAAATGGCTCTGAGATGGAGAGCTCAATCTCAGAGGGCTGAGCGGGACTTGTAGGCTGAACACAACCAAGTACATTGCTTGCTAAGACAAAAATATGAACATTCTCCATAGGATTTAGATAAAAGCTAGCCTCGGTGCTCAGTATATGTAGGGTATGATAAAATCTACTTAGAATGTTAAAAAAAAAAAAATTCCCAAATCTCAACTTGCTTATCTGGGAGAGATGATCAAAGAATACCAATGCCAAGATTTATATGTTGGAATTACCTGACTTAAAAGCATCTACCTTAAGCATGTCAAGGATGAACAATCTGTAAATGAGTGGAGAGACAGAAAAAAACTCAACAAAAATGAACAGATATAAAGATAGTTTTATATAAAGATATAAGATAGTTTTCTTTATTTCTATGTGTTTAGTACAGGGACTACAAGGTCTCACTGCTCAGATCGGACTCGTAGTGGTCCTCCTATTTGCAGCCTCCCAAGCTCTGGGATTACAGGTACATACCACCATGCCATTTCAATTCTCAATTGCCAACTCGGTGCACCCCGGGGAAAGGACCAGCACAGCACACTGTGTATCGAACCTAGTCCCTGCGTCTGCTTAAGCAGGTGCTTTAATCCACTGAGCTATCCGGCTGGCCCTCAAGTATTAGTTTTAGAACTACAATATATTGTACTTGAAATGAAAAGACATATGTGGCTGGGCACAACAGGATGATATAGGTGGCAGAAAAGTTGGTTAGTTTTAGTCATGCAATAGAAATCATTCAGTCTGAACAACAGAGATGAAAAACGCCATCAGCGCCCCAGGGACCTGTGGCATAATGTCAAAGGCTCTAATGTTTGCATCATTGGATAAGCAGAGGAGAAAGAATGTGACGCAGCTGGGCATGGTGGTACACGCCTGTAATCCCTGATTGGAAGGCTGAGGTAGGAGGATCACTGTGATTCTGAGGCCAGCCTGGGC